>BQNB010012378.1:7260-79322 GCA_026074375.1 Tanacetum coccineum
ATTATGACTGTTGTACTATAAAGTAATACCCCAGATTAGATTTCGCTGCTATATTTGTCAAAATGGAGGTGTTACAAAACCATTAACCATCATCAAACGTTGACTTAGAAAGTGGTGATATATGCTAAAGTGAAACAATTAACACGCAAAATGACACATCATTGTTGAGAGTAGGGTTGAGCATAATATATCGCGGACCGGATCGGACCGAGAAATCGGGCATAACATATTTCGGTCCGGTTCTCGATATGCTCTTTCTCTCATATTCGGTCTCTGGTTTGGTCAACTCCGATTCAGTCTTACATAAAACCGACGATTATACTTTGTTGGATCGGATCGAAGAACCGAACCAGACCGGATAAACCCGGACGTAGATCGAACATTTCGATCCATGTTTCACACGAAATCATTTTTAATTCCGGTCCGATCTGATTTTCGAAACTTGATCAGCCCTGCTTGACAGACTTACTAAGTACACAACATTACTTTTTATCTTTTTTTTTAAAAAGGACCCCCTTAAAACCAAACTCTTCTCTATCATCCTAGTTTGAAAATCTGACTTAAACCTTAAAACAATCATTTTGATATATTAATTCACTTTTTTTAATGTGTATGTTTGTTTATGTAGCTTAAGTTTGAATTAGGGGTGTTTGTTTTGGCTTATGTAGTTTTTGGCTTATGTTTCATAAGCTCACTTTTTTTGTGGCTTATTTTCAAACTTATAAAATATAGACATGAAAAGGTTATATAAGCCGGAAAGTTTCAAAATAAGCTACAAAAAGCAAGCTTATAAAATATAAGCCCAAAACCAAATAGGCCATAAGCCCACTAAATGTTATAGATATTGAAAATGTTTAGATTCTAAATTGTGTATGTATGCTGATAACTGTTAGTTCGGGAATTGTTGAGAGGGTGTTTCATTCGTCCCGCTTCTTAGCTTTTCAAAAGTTCCACTAGCCGGACAAATGAGTTTAAACAAATACCGCTTGGACTCGGTGTAATAAGGAGACCACATTCACCACCGTCACCCCAGCCGATTATCACATCAGCATTTTCTCTCAATGGAAAATATTGGATGATATTATGTTTTGAATAAGGGTGTGTATGTTTAAGCTTATTCATGGGATGAGCTTGTCTGCTTATATTCCATAAGCTTAATTTTTCTGGCTTATTTTGAAACTTGTGCGCTTTGTTATGACTTATATAAGCCCACATGTCCCAAAAAAATGGGGCTTATAAAATATAAGCCGGAAACATATAAGCTCATAACCCAATAAATAAGCTTAAACAACCAAATTCACCACAAAAACATACCCCACTTAAACACAAATATACCCCCCAAAAAACACACACTACACAAGTCTTGGCATCGCCCGAGTCTTACAAATTTTCCATGCTAGACGCCTCATTGGAGGGGCTCTGTAGCAATGAGCACCTTATTACGCCTCGTCTTAATTAAAAGAATAGTTTGTTTAATCTCCGTATGTTTGTTTATGATTATGTGTTATGATGAATGTATTGTTTTTTGGCTTTTGAATGTCTATTTGTAAGCTTGAATATTTCCAGATTTTAATTTTTGTGTTTGTTGATGTGGTTAATGAGGAGATACAATTGCTTCAGTGTTAGTTAAAAATTTAGTCTGTTTGTTGATATGTGTAAAGATGAGCTTATTGTGTTTAAGCTTTTAAAGGTCTATTCATAATCTTATTGTCAGTCCATAGCTTAGTTTAGTTTGGTCGAACTTTGTATAAGCATACTCTAAAGTTCGATAAATCCACACATGGATGTCTTGATTGGCATTTACATGTCTGATAATTGGATTCACACTCCTAGGTAATAGGAATGATTCGCAAGAATCAAGATAATATTGTTAGTGCATCTGTATAGCCTATTAGTTAGGAAAGTTAGTTATATTTTTTTATCTCTTTCCATTGTATATTGTATTATTTAAAGAGGTTCAATACACATCACACATTAAGGTGAATTTTCTCTAAACCTAATATGGTATCAGCCTGATTTATCCTGGCCGTATCCCTCCTCCCTTTGATCAGCCATGGCCGCGGGTGATACTGTTGATTCCCCTCTTACCCTCAACACAATTCTTCACATGCTCACCATAAAACTCTCTTCTAGTAATTATTTACTATGGAGAAATCAAGTTCTCCCTCTCCTTGCTTATCAGAAATTAACCGGCTATATTAATGGCTCGATTTCCTCCCCACCACCCACCATTGCAGACGCTAAATCCACTGCCCCTAAAGATAATCCCGCTTATCTTTCTTGGTTGGCCTCCGATCAACGTGCTCTCATCCTGCTTCAGTCCTCTCTTTCTGAAGAGGCGATGGCTGAAACCCTTGGTCACAAAACTCTCGTGATGTATGGTGTGCATTGGAGGCGGCTTATAGCCATGATTCAGTTGAACGCGTGCACACGCTACGTGACTCTCTCCGTCATCTTCAGAAAGGATCTTCTATTGTTGCTGAGTTTAGTCGCAAGTTTAAAGCAGTTTGCGATCTGCTTACTGCCATTGGTCATCCTTTGGATGAGACCGATAAAACTCACTGGTTCCTTTGTGGTCTTGGGTCTTCTTTTGAGACTTTTTCTACAACCCAGCGTTAGTTGCGGCCTCGCCCCTCGTTTCGTGATTTGCTTTCTCAAGCAGAAAGTCATGAGTTGTTTCTTAATACTGTGAACGGCTCTACGGTTTCTCAGGTTGCCTTCAATACCACAACTTCTTCTAGCTCCTCTCGGGGCCGTGGTAACTACAACAACCGTGATGGTTCTTCTCGGGGTCGTGGTCATGGTCGTGGTCGTGGTAGACGTTCTCCTTATTGTCAACTATGTCATACCGGTGGCCATTATGCAACTCAATGCCATGACTTGCAATCTTTTTGTTCGCCGACCACCTGTTCTTGATGCCAATTTGGCACAAGCCTTTCAAGCACAATGTCATGTTTAAGAGTCTTCTCCAGATTAGTCTGCTGATTCCGGTGCATCGGCTCACATGACACCGTCGTCCTCTAACTTGGATTCTGCCTCTACTTATTCTGGTAATGAACTTGTTTTATTTGGCAATCGTAATGCTTCATCTATATCCAACGTTGGTACTTCGATTTTGTCTCCTAATATTGCCTTGCTTGATGTTCTTGTGGTACCACATCTTACCAAGAGTTTACTCTCTATTAGCAAGCTTACCATGGATAATCCCGTTGATGTCTTATTTTCTAACTAGCAGGGTACCCGGTAACTAAATTTTGTGACGAGCAAATGCTATTAATTTGTACGTTTTTTTCTAGCAATAAATTTACGAAATAATGACAAATTTTAATTAAAATAACTATAAACTATAACAATCAAAAGTTTAAATTGGGTAAAAAAAATTGCGTTAACAATCGATGAAGTAGTGAATTATCGAATGACGTAAGCCATATTGGAAGATTTTGAAGATGAGTTATAGATGTAGATATCAACCATATAGTTTATATATTGGAAATTACAAGTGTCTGCTACATTTTAAAACTACTGCATTCATATGTTGATGTTTTATATTTACGAAAGTTATATTTTTAAAACCCGATAACACTAAAAGGTAAATTCTTGTTATTAGAGAATATCCTACATACGAAAAGAAATACTGTACAAAAAGAATGATTTAATCTTTACTTAGGGACTTCCCACAACATTGTTTATTGAGTTTCGCTTCAACTTGAACATCCAAAGACCTCTCGTTATAACTGCGGGCGAGTATTAACATTGGCCCATAGCCGTATTGTATATAAGGAAAGTTCTAGGGCCTTTGGCCCAACTTGTTATTCAAGAACTTTGTTGTATATATATATATTTGATTGAATGAATTAAGATAATTATGGGGATAATATTAATTAGAGCTTTGCTATATCCTTCTACATTATATTCCTACACATCCTCCTACACACACAATAATATTATATATTTTTTTCCACTTATTATCTCTTTACATCTAAACCGTCAATTCGGACACTTGTCAAGATCCTGTGAGTAGGCATAAAAGTAGGAGGTTTTAATAGGAGGAAATAGCATTTTTGTATTAATTATAATAACATGGTGTTACTTCTTTAAAAACCATTGTGAAAATTTTGATGTGTTAAAACACATCTCGGGTACCTCTAGATGGGGAATACCTTTTCATCCCCAAAACACAGGCAATATTCAAGATCGGGATACTTAGTATTCAAGAGGAAGAACAACGACTTCAACCACAAGGGTTTAAATCTTTAGAAACATCATAGTACTAACAAAAAGAAAGAAAGAAGGAAAGATGTTGAGATGGATCGAATACCCTTCTGAGTTTTCAATTGGTCTTGATTCGGGTGTTATTTTTTCATATGCGGGAGGTAAGAACATCAATTTTTTTATTTTTCTCTAATATTTAATTCAATTTTTCAATTTGGTAGGCTTATGTCTTTAATTATCTATATAATGTTAATTGAACTAAACTATCACAAATAGTAGGATTGTGTAGTGGTTGGGGATAAAGCCGTTAAGATACCAAGATCTTTGCATAATTTATCGAATTTGGTACGTGTACTGAAACTCAATTATCGATTTGGTACGTGTACTTACATAAAGTGTTTCTTTTGCACATTATGGTTTGATGTGTCATTCGTGATATCTCTGACAGTGGCACATCAATAACGTGGGGTACATCATCTTGACACATCATCAAAATGTGCAAATGAGAACACTTTATGTAAGTACACGTACCAAATCGATAATTGTTTCAGTACACGTACCAAATCGATAAATTAGGCAAAGTTCGTTGGTATTCTACGGTTTTATCCCTATTTTTATTTATCCATCTTTTTGTTTTGGTCTCCTTCATCTTTATCTTAGTATCATTGATTTCGAGTTCATTTAGTAGTTCTTATTAGAGGTTTGTTTGATTTTGGATTCCCACGTTTGTAACATTCATGGAATATGGATCCATATCTTAGTTTATACCAATAGATACATGTTGTGTTATATGAGAACCAAGTTCACTGCCATCTGGGAATGTGGCATGAACTCTCACTCTTTAGTTAACTTAAATTTGTTAACTATGCCGCAACATGATCATTATTATATTAAATATAAGGATATAGCTTTAATACCAAGAATCACTTTCGCCTCAACGAAATCAAATATCGATTTTAAATCAAAAAAAAAGTCGGTGCATCGTACGGGTCGTCATCAAACGAATAACAAGTAAGTAACATTTGCTTAAACTTACACAGAAAAAAATAAGCAATCCTGAACTAGAAACTCAGCTACTGAGTACTTTAAAACCAATGGGATAAACATATGCTAAACCGAATATCGTCGCAACATCACGAACTATATAGTACAACGTGCGAGTATCAAAACCTTAAAACACACGCCGTAGACGTAAAAGTATGCTCTTAGCCAAAGACGGAGCCCGGTGCATCGCACGGGCTCGAACGCCTCGTGATCCATAATGCTTCAGTGACCAAGCATCTCTTTTATAATACTTCATGGACCTTTTATGCAACTTTTAGTAGTTAGTCAGAATCTTACTTAAAGGCGTTGCTATAGTGGGATCGAAGATCATTGCAACGATATGGCATAAAAAGGTTGGACATGTTACGACTTAAAGAGTTGCTATAGTTGGGGTCCAATTCCACAAGCTGTTCTTGTGTGAACTAGATCAATTGAGCTGTTCTGAGTTGATCACCGATCCTTTCTTCATTGTAACCGAATCATTCAATTGTTTGTATAACCGTTTTTGTTCTACTATACATTTAAGTTTCATAAATTTCAAGTCTTATCAGAGAGGGGGCTGATTTCCATAATTATAGCATATATGAGTTTGTTCCATCATGTCATGATTGTTTGTATGTTAATCAATAAGCGCAATATAATGATCAATTCAATGTACATAATCCCGCGCCTAAGCACATTATATGGTTCAGTCGAATTCTCCTTCCATATATCAGAGAATTAAAGAGTTTTAAATCATTTTCATATTTGCACATGAATACATGATCCAAGACTAGATGAGCATAGTTAACTCCCTCTCCAGATGACAGATCAAACGATCAAAGATGCAAAGAAACCACATTTCTGATTTACGATATAAATAGTTAGGCATAGGGACCTAACAGCCACTGAATGCCACCAACAACAACATGATGCAATCTAACTAAAAGATAAATAAAATAGCATATATTATTAGGTTAATATATAGATATGTTACCAAAATTTGCGAAAATGCTCGCCTATGTTGCTCTATTTGTTTTTGTTCAGTTAAGTCACTAAACTTTTAAAGTCTATAGCTTTTATTAAGCGGTTTTCACAGGTTGAGATGATGATGTGGGACTGGGCACTACCTGAGGACATTTTGGTCATTTTATACATTTCATTTTCAACATTTGAGGTGGGAACTAGAACCAAACCAACAAATTTTTATTCGACATAATCAAGATCGTAAACTTTCCTTTTTCAATGAGCACCATTCGACACTTCTCATAGCATAAAAGTGTTTTAAAAACCGGGTTGAACTGGTCGGGTGACCGGAAGTCGGTTTTGGCCGAGAAAACCTTGTTAAACCACCGTTGAACCGTGACCCTGTGGGTCTACCAGGCTAATTAAAAAACCGGTTTTTAAAATATTGTACATAAAAACCACTCAAATCCCCATCACCCTTTTCATCATCTTCTCCGTTTAATGTGGATGTCCCAAAGAGAATTAAAATCCATATATATTGAGACGTGCTTACACCTGTGTGAATGTAGAGTTTGACTTTGTTCTTAAATGTTTGGGTTTTGGATTGGTATTTCAATTTTTGGAAATGCACGGGTCTAAACAGAAAATACAATTTAGTAACATGGATGAACCAAAATATAGCCGAGTAAAAATATAGTTGAGTAACTTAAGCGAATATATTCACAAAGTTTTGGTAAATATTTTTATATATTAACTCTATACTATTCGTACAAAATGATGCAGATATTTCATCATATTCCAAAGCCGCAACCAACATGCTCGTCAGCGATGATGTTAAGGCGTTGTTTCATGACATCCATTGATGGGTAAGCAGGAATACGTAATTGGTAGAAGCATGTGTGAGAAGAAGGCAGACGATCACAAGTCTCGTCGGATTTGGTTATGCATAGCCTTAAATCTAAACCGCAAAACCCCTCTACTGGTAGATACTTCACTGACGTCCAAAAGAAGAGAAGAGCCTTTCGTTGCTCCACACTCATTTCCCCAACAATCTACCATTAATAATACAGGTTAGAGAATGGCAAAAAATCATCACAGCTAGTATTTTAGAGAAAGGAATAACATTCATGAGTTATATGTACTAATGATTATAAGGATGGTTACTTTAATCCATTCTAAGAAATGTGGTGTCGTATAAGGATGCCAAAATAGGGAAACCATATTATAATCCTCCAAAAACATCAAAACGGCTTTGTTTAAATGCAATTATCACTGTGTTGCTAAAACAAGGAAATAAAGAAGAAGTATATACCTTCCAGAACCAGTCTATTTGGAGATCGGTCTCTTTATAGCGATTATATTGTGTGTGTGCCTTCCAGTCATCGACAGAGATTTCACTTTCACTCCCACACAACATCCTATCAAGATCTTCATGCTCCAAGCTCTTGAAAAACAAGTTCTTGTTTTCTTCGTTTCCAACTATATCAACAAATCCTTCAGAAAATTGGGATACCTGCTGGGAAATCGACGTCACAAACTGATGTTCAATGATTAGATCAATATACAGGTTTCTGTTTATGCTATTCACACTAATCTGTTCTCCGTCAGGAAGAAGCTCTACAACTCTCTTAGATCCCAACTCGTCAACCTCCCACGTAAACGTTAGACCAAGGACATCTTGATCAACTACACAAGGATCCATTTCCAGTATCTGTCTGCAGCTGCTATATAAATAGGGGTCAGCATCCTTTATATCTTCCAAAGAGACATGAATTCCAGCCAATTGCAAGAAAAATGCCCGACCGAATACAATGCCCACATGCATCTTATGCACCAAGGCTAGGGCAATCACCCGGCCTGCAAATCTAAAATACTCAAGGTGCAGCGGATTTACCTCAGATGCTGCAAACATGTAACAAAGTAAAAATTACTCAAAGTTATACATACATGTACTTTATTTCAAATCCATCTACAATTTTGTGATATTTAAAGCAGATTTGATTGAAATATGTATATGTCCAAAACAAGCATGCAAAGATGAAACGAACTAATAATTACTGAACGTGATTCATACTTCATACGTACATGTAACCTTCTTTCAAAGATACGTAAAACTTTGAGATATCAAAAAGCATATATGAAAGATTGATGATATTTAGCATTCTTATATCTTAATATTCATCTTTACATCCAAGAAGAGATGTGTCTAATATCTAAATCCTTCTCTTTGCAGTGGTGATACAAGCCACAGGTTCCATCACGGAGAACGTGAATGCTCTTCGATCAACCCATGGACACAACATAACATTTGAATCGATAAACAAGTGCAATTCTAGGTGAAATTTGAGGGAGAACTTTCAGATTACAAAGAATACAAATTGAGATAAACAAATGCAATTGTTACCACTAAATTAAGTGATTTGGAAGTATCACTTATGAGCCACTTATTTGAGGGAGTGAGATTTTTGTGGCCCTACCCATTAAGATGAAACAAAAGATTGGGTCCACTCATTAAGTGGTAACAAGGGAAAAAGAAACACCCCCTTAGCCATGTAAAATGATCGATGAGAAAAGAACATCATTGTGAGAAATTGTTATCAAATGTATACAATGCAACCGAAGACCTTTATCTATTAATCCAACTTCAGTTGAAAGCAAAGCAGATATTGCAATTGGCAGAATAGATTGCGGGTTCTATCAACTTACACTAATGAATAGCCGAAAACATCAATTACTCTAACCTTAACTTCAGGTGCCAATTCATAGAATGTTGTAAATGAGTAAATGATATCTCTTCTAATTAATGTTAAAATCATTCAAAGCATTTACTTCTCCAATAAAACCAAGTCCCTCGGTGTATTCATTGCTAATTATAGTCCGCAAACAATTTTAGTAAAAAAATTTATTCATTTCTAATAAGAATTTAAACGTTAAAAAATACTTGTGTAGATTCGCAAGTTTATTTTAGTATATTTGCTAGGCATGGAAGCTTGTTAATATTTTTAACCAACTAAACGGGAACAACATTAACTCGTCGTAGAATATGAATGCCAAAATCCAGCCCCATACAACTTTAGATTTTTCGGCACCCCTCTGCCCTATCTATTATAATAATCAAATTTGATCATCCAAGCTAAGTGATTATTTTATGTTCCAATATGCGTTATTTAATCAGACACAAAACCTTATTTCTTATATAGCACATTCTTAAAATCTATAAGGGATTTTACTATCCTCATCACCCGACTCTACTTAAGCAAACAGACATGCAACATGTATAGAAAACTTAAGATCAAGAAAGAAAAAAAGAAGGTATAGATTATGACAGATTAAAAAAATCATGAATCTTACCTGGATTAGGAAAGAATCTTCTTCGATCAGTTGGGCAAGCAAGGAATAAGGCATTTTGAGGATTGAATATAGCTTGGCACACCAGCATGAACCATTCACGTAATACACCATTCCCAGTAGCTTCTTCCTCATTTGTAAACACTATAGATAATGGATCACACAAGCTGGATGGGTCTGCTCCATTGATTGATTGAAACGATTCAGCCAACAAATTCGGTCTATTTATACGCATCTTATGCCCGTTGTCATAGTCATGTGTCACCTTTGGAACCAACATCATAACCAAATGCCTCCTCGATTCAAAGTCTGTCAGATCCTTATGGTTGAGAATCCAATTATATTGCTCATCACCCTTTTTTGCATATCTAATAACTAGATGACAAAGGGCGGACTTGTTAGGCCTCAAAATCGTCCAAAAGGTTTCTTCTGCCCCTTCATACAACTGAGAAATATAATGCAACTGCTTCAAGATAGGAAGGTACTGATCCCATCCACCATCTTGTTTCACACTCCTAATGACCTCAATATCGTCCACCATTTCAGTGAGGCGCGTTTGCAGATTTGCCATCAAAATAAGATACAAGGAATACAGATAGCCGAGTTGGCGATGATCATACCAAGGGCGTTTTTGGTAGTAACGCATTGGTACGAGAGTGTCTAAAGCCTTCGGGTCGACGACTGCATTCATCATAAACCGCAAAAAGTTGTTAAATTCAAGGAGATGAGTCAAAGAGGGACCAATAGACTCCCTACTTGAAACCGAACCCTGTGACAACTTAGTAGCAAGTTCATCAACAAATGGAAAAATGTCTTGAACTGAAATAATACCAGTCTTGTTCAGCATTGATCCTAGACTAGCTCGACAAAATATATATAAAGCATCATCCTGTGTAACAGCTTTACGAAGCAGTTTACAGAACTCCAATACTAGAGGTGCAAATAATTCATTGTAAATAGGTTTTCTTAACTCATCCTTACTAGAAGTAATAAAATATCGAATAAAATCATAAGCACGTACTTTGTAAAGCTTAACCAGTGCTTCAGGAGCACCGGAAGAAACAAACGTAGCTAGGTACGACGCAGCATTGTTTGTGTCCTTTGGAGTCATCGTTAAGAATCTAGTCAGCCGTGATTTGATACAAATCAATATTCTAGCTTTACACATGACGTGAATATCATAAAGTATATCACCAATGAGGTTCCACGCTTGGGGATATTGCAAAGTCCCAGTGAACGTTTTTCTCGCCATAAATTAGGATTTGCATGCAAGACTAGTGATTTACGACTAGAAAAGGAAGGAGAACAAGTTGTTGCATCAACAAACAATTATATAAAGCATAATGATGGCTCACTTTGAAGTAAATAATTTGCGGAAGAGAAGGTTCAATGATCACCTACGATATTTATTTGAGCTTTTTATAGTGTTAGGTATCGTACCTTTTTAAGAGATCATTTTGGGTACTTATCACATTGTATGGTTCTAGACTATTCTATTATGTTGCAACATATAGTGATTTAATTAATTAATTAGATCTAGGAACTCCCAATTTTTATATTGCCATATTATGATTTTATGCGTCTATATTTGTTTTAATACTTGTTCACGCACATATAAAAATTTAAACGTATTTAATATTTTGTTATAATGATATAAGTCTAACTAATAATTATGTACGAGTTTTTACATAAAAAAAATTATCATGAATTACATGAGTCGTTACTATATGTACAATTGCACGTATTTCTTTTCATATCACAGTAACTCGTGGTTATGTTTGATATTTATATTTTCATTAATAATCAGTTAGCCGTATTTTATATTCAAACTCATTTACACATGAGTTAAACTTATAAAAATAGAATTAGAATTAGTCCTTATTTAATTTTATTTTTTTAATATTCTTACTAAAACATATAAAGAGGAAAAAAATGAGTTGTTTCTATGCATACAAAATCGTGTATTTACACAATAATTCATGCTTTGATTTTGTTTTTATAATCTTGTGCATATTTTTTTTAGATTTAAAAACAACATATATGTTGTATTTTTAACATATAAGCTTCTTTAAGTCCCAACAGATTGTTGAGACCCGTTCCTTTATCAATCGAATGCGTGATGAAGTCAATACTGCTAGGAGTTTGTTTGGACAGCTCACTGCCCTAATTGCTGAGTTGAAAGCCGAACAAAATCAGGGGGAGCTGTTTGATACTCTGATGGATCCTAGGGATGATCGTGCAAATGCGCGGATTAAGCTACAGGGTTTGAATAAGCTTGTGAATGATGCAGAGGCGGAGGTTGAGGAAAAGGAGGCACAGGTGCAGGCGATGAATGGTTGAAGGGTTGATGTCTAACGAATGAATGGTTTATTTTGGTCTAGTGTTATCGTTTATGTTTAATGTTTTTTTTAATGTTTAGGTTATGGGTATGATCTATGTTTGTGTCAAGAATGAACTTTGTATGGATGTTTTGCTGTTTGATCCATAGTAATGAAAATGATGGTTGTTATTATAAATAATTGCTTTACCGTTTTCTTCTCTTCCTGTTCTTATAATGATGCTTTCATGAGTTTATATGTTTGTGATGTATTTTTGCATATCGCCAAGTTATATTCTTGTTGTTGAGTACCTTCCGACTTCTTACGCCCGATTCTGAATATATTGATTGCAGCTTGCTTGTAATCTTGTTTGTGAATGGTGACTTAATATTTCTTTTTCGCTTGTTACCTGCAAAAAGTATGTTGTTTTCAATGTAAGCAATGCTTATGGAAAGTAGAGGTGGTTTGCTTTGGTGGTGCTATTTAGGTTGCCGATTGTTTTTGTGAGTTACCATGAGCGTTTTAAGCTGAGTATTTCTTACGACTCTGATTGGCCCCATGAGTGTTAACTTGGTATGGTTCAGCATAGAGTTTAGAAGTAGGTAGAAGTATATTGTTCTGATCTTGTAGTGTTAAAATAGGTTTAGTTTGAATGGTAATTGTATGTTGTGAGTTTTCAGGCTGCGTTTTCGTATTTTTTTCTATCACTAAAGTAATGTTATTTGTGTTGTGGTCTGCAGGCTAGCAATGCCTAGCTGCATATGAATAGAGAGATTTTGGTGCGTATTAATTGTGAAAGTTTCCTAAAGGTTAGATTTAGTCACTATTCATCTTCGCAAATGTATGAAAGATATGAATGTTATTAAAAGCAGTGTGTTTCTTCTCCTTGTTGATTTTTTAAATTGTTGTTGTGTATTCAGATATTGGCTGCGGTGTTAAAGTTTAATCTGTGTTGTGATCGCGCGCTGTGCTAGATTTCGTATCTGTCGTGATGTCTTGGGTGCTTATGTGACTGATGGCTGTTATGCGAAGGTGAGAATTTCCTACTATTTGTACTGTAATTTTAGACAGTTGTTTAGGGGGTGAATATGTATCAGTTAAATAATTAAAGCATACGGGCTATTTGAATTTTCTAGCCTTCAATCATGAATTTTAAAAGTAATGCTTGTAGCAGTTATGGAATTTTTGGTGGTCTAGTTTAATTAGTCTGATAGTTATGCCTTTTGGATTCCCCTTAGAAGATTTAAGGCCCTTAAGAATGGCTATTTATATGTGGTCTTATTGTGTAAACCTTAGTATTATCCCTACATATATAGTTTGTTATCTGCATACTGTATACATGGGTCCCTTCTTTATTCTTGAAAGGTTGTCACAATCTTGTTGGTTCCCCACATCTGGTGGATAAGAAGAGATACGTTTTTGGCCTTCCCAGGCTGAGGACCAAGCCTTTTCTGGGCTGATTAGCAATATCTGCGTTGCACTTCGCATCTCTTTGAGTAAGAAACGAAAGCTGATTGCTGAACTGGAAGCCGTTGGAGATGAGGAAGATGTTACTAAGGGATTGGAAAACCTCACAGTGGTTGTAGCTCGCGATACTGCGACTCTTGGAGATTTGGAGCATTTGTTAGCCCGTTCTCAGGTTCGCGTCGCTTTGAAAGCTGGCTTTGTGAATGATATGTAACCAATGCAGTAGGCATGCATAAGTGCTGTTGTTTTGTTTTATGTTTTCCTTTTTGGAGTGTGAAGCTTGGTTCACGCTGAATAATTATGTCTTTTGGTGTTTGTCTTTTGTCTTGAAGTTTTAAATTTAAGGATAAGCAATTTTAGCATTGATCAAAGAAGATGTGTCTCTTATTTCTTTCTCTTATTAGTGTTGTGAATCTGCACCCATGCTCTGCATCTGCATATGCGACAGTATATGTAAAAATAACATGGTACATTTCTAAATTATGACATTGCAACTGATTGCCAACATCAACACTATAAATACCTTTCTAACTTCAAACACCATGACTTGTGAAAGAGTGTGTTCCATTATAGAATTTAGCCAATACCATCATGTTTGCATCTCCATTCCGCCGTTCCGCTGCAGTTTGTGGGTTTGAACCTATGGTTCTATTAAGCTAGTTATACTCTTGGGTACTGTAATAATGTCAATGATGTTTATTTATCTACTAATCCGGTGCAACATTAATGAACCAAACACATTGATCAAGATTGACATTCATTTTGTTTGTGATATGGTTGTCACGCGTCATTTGCATGTTCTTTATGTTTTATCTCATTATTAGTACGCAAACATCTTTACAAAAGATCTTCCTTCAGCATTATTTGAATAATTCAGCACCGGTTTGAGTGTCCGTTCAAACTGTGGGAGGGTGTTATTAGTAGGGTTGAGCATCATGTCAAAACCGAACCAAAATGACAAAAACCAAACCGAATACCAAATTTGTGAAAAACATGAACCGAAAACCGAACCGAAGTCAACCGAGCAAAACCAATACTTAAACGAAACTGAACCGAACTGAATAGATAGTTTAAATGTATTTTTTTGGTTTTAACCCGAACCCAACCTAATCGAGCAAAACCGAAACCGAAAAACATAAATATACAAAACCGAAAACCGAACCGAAAATGAACAGCTCGGCTCGGTTCGGTTTGATTTTTGGTTGAGAGTCATTATGTGGCATTACATTTTTTAACTTACTAGTTTGTAACTTAGTGAATACGGAGTTTTTTGCAATTAATTCAATTTTAAATATAATGATAAACGGTGTTTTTTCTTTAAATTTGAAGTCTATTGCTGAATAAAAAGAGTAACTTGATTTAGTTTAGCCACTTTTCATTAGGGGGTTTCTTCTGGAGCATCATGCCTCGATTAAGGTCAAGGTAAGTTCCATCACCACTATTAGCTTTGCTCAGACTGTGCGTTTTAGTATTTGATTTGTTTGTTTTTTGCATTTTGTTAACAGCGGGACATCATCTCCATCACCATCACGCCATCGGATTGTAAGAGTTTTTGTTAAACTAATGCTTCTTTCGTCATGCGAATAGAGTTGATTTGCGCTAGGGTTTTATTTTTTAACCATCTTATGGCATAGATTTCCATTATGTGTTTAAATATAAGCATGCATAATTGAAGTCTCTATTTTTCAACTAATTCCACTGTTTTGTTAAATTATCTATATGTGTACATACTTGATTGTTCATTTGTTTTTCTTTATTTGCTCATTTCGATCTTTAGGGAAACAGGAGGAGTGTTAGGCAAACTACCAGGGACCAAACGACCGCCAGTTTAGAAAAATCTCCCTTGAAATTGTATGTTCCATGCCTATATATTCACATTCAAACTTTATAAAATTTGCTTGTAAACCATGTTTTATGTTTAGCTTTTAAGGAAGCAAACTGTCAAGTTCTACTCTATATGCTTTCGTATTAATTTATCTTTAATATTTCCTTTTGTTAGGAAAACAAAAAAAAAAATCTTTGAACGACAGTCGTTAGCAAAAAATAAATTAGGTTTTTACAATAAGAAACAAATTGAGTTGGATAATTTTAGCGTTTGACAAGAAAAAACATATTTTTATGAAGAAAAAATAGGATTGAATATAACACAATTAGGGTTTGACAAGAAGATTTAAAATGAATGGAGTAAAATTAGGGCCTTTTTGATCAACTAATGAATTGAAGTATAATTTGATAGAATCTACACCAAATCCACAGTTCATAGATCATGTACTATTTGTGTCATCTATCACAAAGTTATTTTTTGAAACTTGCTGACTTGAATTCCAACAGATCATAAAACAATTAGACAAATTGAAAAACCTTAATATCAGGACGCAAATGATTATGCCATCGCTCTCGACATTGTTTCCCGGCTCTACCGATCATCTGCTCAGCGATATGAGCCCATTTCCGCTCTCCATGTAGTTTCACCAATCTAAGTAGCTTCCTACATAACAAAAAATAGGTTAATATTGTTCAATGTTCATGCAAGGAATTAAACTTAAGATTCATTAGGCTAAACCATTAACTGAAACAAAAAAAAGTGTGATTTATTTACTTGTCTTCTTCATCTGTCCATTGTCCCTTGATCAAACTCTTTCCACTGCCACCTTTTGATTTAATCTCCGTACATGATTTGATTACTTCATTGTTAAGATGCATGTTTCGATAACTTCTTGAATAAATACCATGATCAGCAGCAAACATTTTGTCCATAGGCAAACAATGTGCCGACGGAACTTCGTACTTATTGTACATGCCACTGATGCCTTCGTTAGAAGACGATGAAAAGCCATAAACCCCATTTGAAGGGATGAATTGTTCTTTGTTTATCTCAAAGTTATGATGAGATGAATGGCTTTGACTACTTTGACCTTGTAAGAATCTTCCAATGGCAGTCATTAGAGGAGGAACAAGAGGATGTTTTCGTGATTTCCCAAAATTAGGATAACCACCACCTTGATTACCACTTTCCATAGGGCTTGAAGCAAGATTGTTTATGCAAAGAAAATAGGTTAGATGAAGAGTTTTTCTTTTGTATAAGAAAACTCTATAAATGTGGTGACAAAATGCATAAGTGTCCCTAATTAATCATATTTATTTTCCATTTATTGTTAATGGGAATAAGGGTCTTAGGGAGAGCATTAAGCCTCGATGACTTTAAGTATTGGAAGGAGGGTATTAGGGAGAACATTAAGACTTCATTGCAAGTTTGCAACCGATCATAAAAAACATGTGAATGTGCATTAATTTGGACTTGCAAGTTTACAACAATCGGGGTTTTCCCCAGCAACATTTCGGGGTTTTCCCCAGCGACATATCGCTGGGGATAAATTTAAAAAATATTTAGACCAAAGTTTCCCCAGCGAAATGTCGCTGGGGATACCTTTTTTAAAAAATTAGTTTAAATTTTCCCCAGCGACATGTCGCTGGGGATAATTTTTAAAAATATTTAGACCAAAGTTTCCCCAGCGAAATGTCGCTGGGGATACCTTTTTAAAAAAATTAGTTTAAAGTTTCCCCAGCGACATGTCGCTGGGGATACTTTTAAAAAAAATTAGTTTCAAGTTTCCCCAGCGACAAGTCGCTGGGGATACTTTTTTTTAAAAATTAGTAACAAGTTTCCCCAGCGACAAGTCGCTGGGGAAAAGTCTGCATTTTTTTTAATACAGCCTGCACAGCAGGCGTTTTCCAGATTTTTTCCGGAATTTTTCCGGAAAAAATCTACCAAATAACAAACCTGTACCAAAACCTGTATAGACTCACCACAACTTGTACCAAAACACAAATACAAAGTAAACGGATCAACGCAATACAGATACATCACAACTTGTACCAAAACCAAAAGATAATAAAGCTAAATCGTCTAAAATCCGAATAAGTCTACAAAATGGGGCTTCCTAGTCATAAACGAGGCTATACAAGTCAATATTTAACATGATAGGATAGGGAAACAAGTGTTTAAATGTCATGAACCTAAAGTACCAATGTAGCATACTAATAATATATAACACAACTACCTCTCGCCGTCGTCATCCTCATCATCGCCACTCTCCTCGTCATCACCACACCCGCCACTCCCGCTAGCACCGCCCGACTCAAACTCCTTAAACATATCCGAGTACTTGGAGTCGCTTCTGAATATACTCATCATAAAGTCTACCTTTCTATGCATGCTCTTGAGCGACTTGTCAACGGGGGCTGACATACTTGGCCTGGATGTGGCCCGTGATGGCAATACCCGACCCACACCGGGAATGTGCCCACGAAGCTTACCCCGTCTTGCCAACGCATTGATCTCATCCTCCGTGTACTCACCCGTAGCCTTAAGCCTTTCATCTCCTCCTATGTAGTGACAAAAACACAAGATAGTAAATATATTAGTCGGGTTGCTACATTATTTCTCGATAATTCATTAAAGTGTGTTTTGAAACAAAACTTACATATATGCGGCGGTCCTCATCCTTAGGGAATACCCCGTCAACAGTGTGTGTTCGCCAGAAGGTGTCAATGAGTGAAGGGTACTCCTGAGTGTCTGAGGCCTGCCTCTGTACATACACACGCATATAAGATGAAACTAATTAAAAACGACAAATCATAACACACCAAAGCGTATAATCAGATATATATGTATGTAAAATAATTATAATGTTTATTACCATCTCATATCGAAGGCGAGCCAGCGATCGGGATCCTTGTCGAGATATGGCGACGCTCTTTTGCCGGTTTAGCCGATTTTGAGCGGCTCGAGCAAGGTTCTTGGGATCATTCCAAAACTGAATGTACTTATCCCACTCAGCCGCTGTAATCTCCTCGGGACGTGCCCGCCTGATCGCCTCCACATCGTAAGTCCCGGTGGTGGGGTCTGCCTTCCAATGCTTGGCCTTGAAAGAAGCCTTGTTGGTATTGTAGGCTTTTTGCAAGTGCATGTTGATGCCTTCGTAGATCTCTGTCCAGCGGGAGGAATCCATGTGCGGCCTGAGGTCAAACAGTTAGAGATATAATTTATATATTTATTTAAATTTGTTTATTTATTTATATGATATAAATAAATAAACGAATTTAGATAAATATACACAATTAAATAAATAAACACGATAATGAAATAAACATAAAAGGATAACTGACCCCAATATCTGTAATGAGCGCCACCTTCTGCTCCTTCGGGACCTTCAACCAAGAAGGTAGTAAAAAACAAAGGCCACCCTAATATCTCCCGGGGTGGGGGGGGGGGGGGGGGGGGGGGGGGGGGGGGGGGGCGATGTAGCTAGACCAATGAGCCGCATGGTCACCGAGAGGCATAAGGGTTTGTTTGTCACGCACCTCAAACCGGATCGGGACGGGGCCTTTTTTATCCGTGATTTCCTTTAACGAGAGGTTCCGGGTCTTGTCGCGGGTATGCAGCCTGCCCGCTGCCCTGCCGCCCAAATTGGGCTTTCGTTTGCCTTTGCCTGCAAAATCAAGTGAGTGATAAAGTCATAAAAATTCAAGGCAAGCAAGTTCAATATATGTATCAAATTTATGCTTGTATTACAATAATCCAGAAATTCTTACCTCGGTTAGCGAAGCAGCCCCCGCAACCGGTGGGTACATAGTGTGGAGGGGGACGATCCTCACCGCCACCGTCACCGCCGTGGGACCGTGCAACATCTGCTGACATCTGTACAAGTACAATTAGCATAACATATAGAAATTCATGAACAAAATAATATAAGCATGCACAAATCCAAATACATACATATCCAAATAAATATACACATTTAAACATAACATATAGAAATTCATGAACAAAATAATATAAGCATGCACACATCCAAATACATACATATCCAAATAAATATACACATTTAAACAATCCACAACAATTTCATTCATTCATTCAAATATATAAGTGTCTTTTGCAAGTTACAACTCAAGATCAATCTTCTTCTTCACTAGAATAAACTTTGTCAACACCATCATCATCAACATTGATGAGGTCTTCATCATCAAAATCTGCTAAATCATGAGGAAGGGCGTCTTCATCATCAATAATATCATCGTCTTCGTCAACAACATCAATGATATCTGGCGGTGCGTCAACCTCCGTTGATTGACCATCTATATGCAAGGTCGCATTATCCAAGTCATTCAAACTAGTAGAAAGTGGGAGATCAGATGAGTTGTCGAAATGTATAATATCAGGATCGTCTTCTACCACGATGACACCCCCGTTGGAAAACTTTTTATGATTAACATGTTCGACGACCTTCCAGTGGGGTTTGGCCTTATCTTCAAGGTAGAAGAGCTGTTTGACTTGTGTTACGAGAATGTATTGATCATTTTTAAATGCCTCACCTCTGCAGTCGATTTGTGTCATGTTGTTTCTAAGGACAAGACGTTTGACTTTACGTCCTTAGTTGCGAGTGTCGAACCACTTAACTCGGAACAATACAACTTTGAACAACAAATACTTAAACTCAAGGATTTCTTGAAGCTGACCATAATACATTTCTCCATTAGGCCGGGCAAACAAATGCCGCTGTTTTGAGTTGTGCGACGTTCATCGCGGCTGTGCACGACATACCTCACACCGTCAACTACGCAAGAGTTTACTGAGATTGGAGTCCATGTTGGTCCACAAGCCAAAGCGAATAACTCGCTGGTTGTGCTAACCTCTGGGTCTTTGTCATATGTCTACGTGACGTTGAACGGATCTCTGAAGAAGATAGGATTAGAATAAGAACACAAAATATGATTTGTTATTTTTATAGTTTAAATACAACAAAATAAGTTTAAGTTTACCTAAGACCCAACCAGTCAGGGAATTCTTCTTCATGTCTTGTTAGGAATAAACTGAAAGCCCGTTCATGGTATTAGAATAAGTACTCAAAATGATAAGTTAAGAAAAGAATTTTCAAAATAAAAAAACGCGTACCTTTGAACTGGGGACCGGTACGTGTCGATCTCAGGACTGTTGTGAAGTACATACCATTTCACTTTTTTTAACTCTTGGGCATCAAACCAAATAAACGACCGTAAACCAATCGATTTACATACCGATTGGAACACCTGAAACTGACACGTTGGGGGAGGGGGGTCTACATTACGGTCGAGACGATTAAATTTCATGGTAACATCCCGAAAATAATAAGAACTGAAAGTCAATGCTTCTTCTGCAACATAACCCTCCGCAATCGAACCGTCCGCTTAGCGTTATTCGTACATAACCTTTTAGCTTCTTCATGTATCTTTCAAATGGAAACATCCACTGGGGGCGAATAGGCCCGCCTTCAAGAGCCTCTAGAGGTAAATGGATAACCAAGTGAACCATAATGTCAAAGAAAGTAGGAGAATATATGAGCTCAAGATCGCACAGAATATCGACCACCTTGATCTGAGCTTTCAACATGTCATCCTCCATCAAAGTTGCAGAGCATATTTGCTTAAACAAGGAACTAACTCGTTATTAGTTTTATAGCAATCTTATCGGGCAAGTATTTTCCGAAAGACATAAGGAAGTAAATGTTGCATACATTAATTACAGTCAAGAGACTTCAGCCCAAATATTGGTATCATTATCGGTCACTTTGTGCTTGAAGCATGATCCGAACCCATCTGGTAGTTTAACTCCTTTGATGAACTGACAAAACTTTTTTCGTTCTCTGGTGGCAAGCATACGCCAGCCTGAGGCTTTCAAAGCACTTCCCGTTTTTGGTTTGGCTGAGCCACAAGCCACTTCGAATGCCCAACCTTTGCAATTACTTGTCTTGCCTTGGCGGTGTCCTTTAGATTTGTCATTCATTAACAAAGTGTTCAAGATGGCCTCCAACACATTTTTTTGATATGCATGATGTCTAAATTGTGTCTTAGTGTAAGAAAAGACCAATACTCAAGCTCGTAAAAAATAGATCGTTTAGTCCAGTTAAGCTCGAAATGAACATTACGTTTTATATTCACACCCCTATAACTCAGATGTTTACCCTTCACACGCGTTGGCAATCTATCAAGCTGAGCCAAGATTTCATCCCAGCCAAATTCTTTAGGAGGATCTCTGTTATCGGTTTGGCCATTGAATTCAAGTGAACTCCTCCATTTATGGGGCTTCTTTAAGAATCTTTTGTGGCCAACATAAGCTGTTTTGCTTAACACACGAACATATGGAGTGTCTTTATTACATGTAGGGCATGCCTTGTAACCTTGCCCACTCCACCCAGACAAACTACTTCGAGCAGGAAAATCATTGTTGGTCCATAAAACCATCGCTCTCATATTGAACTTCTGGCCTGAAGCAACGTCTATAGACTCGACACCTTTCCGGTCCCATAAAACCTTCAGGTCCTCAATTAAAGGCCTCAAGTAAACATCAATGTCCTCGCCAAAGGGATATAGGGCAAGAATTAACAACGGTTAGCATAAAGAACTCCTCTTTCATACATAACCACAGAGGGCATATTGTAAGTTGTCAATAATCACCGGCCACATTGTTGTAATCCTGACTAAGGTTCCGAACAATGATACCAACAGCCAGTCAAACCCAGTCGAACATTTCTTGGTTCTTCTTGCAAAAATCCGGATACATGTGTCAAATTTCTCCATGCTCAACCATCAACTGGGTGATGCTTCTTACCAGGGCTCCGACACTTTCCTAAGTAGCATGCCAAATCATTTAATTTGCAGTGTGACTAGACTTGTAACAAACGTTGTAGTACTAAGAATGATCGAAAAGTACCCAACACCTCATAGTAACTTTTCTTCCCCGATGTGTTACTATCTTTCCATCTACTGTTTACACACCGGACAGTAATCCAAATCTTATGTTCTTTTCCCCGAAATAAACAGCAATCGTGTCACAAGCATGTATTAAATCAACTCGTACCCTAACCCGATCATTTTAAATGTCTTCTTTATTGCATAGTATGACGGTGGGAGCTTGTATCCTTTACTGATGGGAAATACATTTTGGAAAAACTCTAACATTTCATTGAATATAGAATCAGTCAATTTACCTTTAACCTTAAAATAGGTAAACTTTGCCATAAAGTCTAATCGAGTCACATAGTCACAACCGGGGTACAGCTCCTCGTTGGCACTGGCATATAACTCTTTAAACTCGTTACGTGTAGCTTGAGTCAGTTCGTTACTTGTCTCACCAATATCTCCTTGAGTTGGCTCATTGTGTTCATTATTCGGAGGAATATAGCTAAGATCATTAAGTAACGCTGTCATGTCACTCATCTGAGGTTGTCTTGTGTTATCTATTACTGGCGGTGGCGGAGGAAGATCCGGTTCACCGTGGTGAACCCATGTTTTATAACCTAGGTCAAACCCATGTCTCATAATGTGGTCTGAAAGGTGTTTGATGGATACCCACAATATTGTTCGACAAGACTTGCATGGACATCTTATTTTCCCGGCACTATTCACTAACGGCTTGCAATGATCGACGAATTTTTCAAGACCGATATAAAATGCTCGTTCATGACGCTCTAAAAGTGTCCAACTCTTATCATCGATTACCATAACTGCGTTTTATCGATACATTTAGTTATTATATGCAACTTAATTAAACACATTCAAACGAGGAATACGAGATGTTTTGTTCACCTAGTGCAACTATGGAAGGCAATCCTAACCCACTCTTTGAATGATTCGTCTCATATATGAATGCGTATAACCGATTTACTATTTGAGATAATTTCGGCAGCATTATTTTTTTTTTTTTTGTTTTTTTTTTTTTTTTCCCCTTAACACTCCAAATATGTGTTTAAAGACATATTCGTAGGAGTAAAGGAGAAACACTGTCGAAATCATCTCAAATAGTAAATCGGTTATACACATTCATATCCTAAATGAGACAAAACATTCAAAAAGCAGTCCTAAACTGGGACTTTCCGAAATTAATTTCTAATAAATTAATTTCGGACGGGTTTTCTATAGGATGATTAAATTCAGATGGGGATTTTCCAAAATTAATCACTAAAATCCTAAAATCCTAAAATCCTAAACACATATACATTTAATGAAGGAACAAACATCAAATTATATCAAATTATCAACATAAGGAGTGTTTGGTTTGCGTTTTACAATGTAAAGGAGTGTTTCGATTTGCGTTTTACAATGTCAAAGAGTGTTTAGATTTGCGTTTTATAATGTCAAGGAGTGTTTGGATTTGCGTTTTACACTAGGAATGACAATAAACATTCCCCAACGACATGTCCCCGGAAAACAAATAAGGATAAAAAAAACATACCGTTATGTTGACTGCTCGGCTCGGCTCGCTGGTTTCGCTCGCCCTCGGCAGTTTGAATTGGCTGTGTTGTCGGCTCGGCTGGGCTGGTTGTCAAACTGCCAAAATCAATCAAAAACAAAAACAAAAACGAATTGTATTAACCTGTTTTAATAATTAATAAAAACAAAAACGAAAATCAAAAATTATAATTTTATCATTAAACCTATTTTACCAAAAAACAGTTTAGAGGGTAAGAAAAAAAAGTATAAGAATCATCAATTAGAGGGTTTAGAAGTATAAGAATTATGGTTTAGAGGAGGAGGAGGTGGTAGCTGCGGTATGTGCTCGTGTAAGTGGCGGCTGTAGGTGGTGTGGTGGGTTATGTGGTGGTGGTGGTGGTGAGTGGTGTGGTGGTGGTGATGGTGAGTTGTGGTGATGGTGGTGGTGGTATTCTTCTGCTTCTTCAAAATCGTCAATGGTGGTTTTATTTTTGTCATACTCTTTCTTTTACGTTTGATTCCCAGATCCCATTTTTGATAACTTAAAATCCCTGGGACAAGTCGCTGGGAAACAATGTGTGAGGTTTATGTCTTTAACGATTTTGTGCAGTAATAATGAAAATTATTCGTGGGGTAGCGCTGAGAAACCCGGCGACATGTCGCCGGAGAATATGTTTTACAAAAAAATATATTTAATAGTTATTATTTATAAAATATATTTTATAAATAATAATTAAAAGTTTTTTATTATTGTTTATATAATGATTTTTTATAAAATATATAATTATTATAAAATATAAAATTATATAAATACTAATAAAAAAACATTTTGATTTCTCGGTTCGTTACATGTCGCCGGGGAATATGTTATGGTTATACATTAGAGGTTCAACGGATGAGTCGATATGTTATGGTTATACATTAGAGGTTCAACGGATGAGTCGATATGGTATGGTTATACATTCGACGTTCAACGGATAAGTCGAGATGCTATGGTTATACATTCGACGTTTAACGGATGAGTCGAGATGCTATGGTTATACATTCGACGTTCAACGGATGAGTCGATATGGTATGGTTATACATTAGACGTTCAACGGATGAGTCGATATGGTATGGTTATACATTAGACGTTCAACTATGAGTCGATATGGTATGGTTATACATTCGACTCAACGAATAATTTCGATATGGTATAGTTATACCTTGCGACGTTCAACGATGAAGTCGATATGTCTGGTTTATAATTAACGTTCAACGGATTAGTCAATATGGTAAAGGTTATACATTCGACCGTTCAATCGGATGCTTCGATATGTTATGGTATACATAGAGTTCAACTGATGAGTTCGATATGATATGGTTATACATTAGAGGTTAAACTGATGAGTCGATATGTTATGGATATACATTAGAGGTTCAACGGATGAGTCATATGTTCTGGTTATACAATAAGGTATCAAACGGATGAGTCGATTGGTATGGTAAACATTGCGACGTTCAACGGATGAGTCGATATGTTATGGTTATACATTAGAGGTTCAACGGATGAGTCGATATGTTATGGTTATACATTAGAGGTTCAACGGATGAGTCGATATGTTATGGTTATACATTAGAGGTTCAACGGATGAGTCGATATGTTATGGTTATACGTTAGAGGTTCAACGGATGGGTCGATATGGTATGGTTATACATTCGACGTTCAACGGATGAGTCGATATGGTTATGGTTATACATTAGAGGTTCAACGGATGAGTCGATATGTTATGGTTATACATTAGAGGTTCAACGGCTGAGTCGACTATGTTATGTAACATAAGAGTTCAACGGATGAGTCGATATGGTATGGTTATACATTAGACGTTCAACAGATGAGTCAATATGGTATGGTTATACATTAGACGTTCAACGGATGAGTCTATATGGTATGGTTATACATTCGACGTTCAACGGATAAGTCGAGATGCTATGGTTATACATTCGACGTTCAATGGATGAGTCGAGATGCTATGGTTATACATTCGACGTTCAACGGATGAGTCGATATGGTATGATTATACATTAGACGTTCAACGGATGAGTCGATATGGTATGGTTATACATTACACGTTCAAACGGATGATCAGATAGTTAGGTAATACATTAGAGGTTTATTCGGATAGTCGATATGTTAAGTTTATACATTAGAGGTTCAACGGAGAGTCGATGTGTTATGGATATACATTCGACGTTCATCGGATAGTCAATAGGTATGGTTTACATTAAGACTTTCAAGGATGAGTCGATATGTTATGATATACATTAGACGTTCACGGGATTAGTCGATATGTTATGGTTTATACATTAGAGGTCAACGATGAGTCGATATGTTTGGTTATGCATTAGAGGTTCAACGATGAGCCGATATGTTCTGGTTATACAATTAACGTTCAACGGATAATTTGATATGTTTATGGTTTATACATGAACGTTCAACGGAGATCGATAATGGTATGGTTTAAACAATAGACGTTCAAACGGATGAGTCAATATGTTAAGGTTTATACATTAGAGAGATTCAACGGATGAGTCGATATGTTTAGGGTTATACATTAGAGGTTCAACCGGCATGAGTCTATATGGTATGTTATACATTAGACGTCAACTGATGAGTCGATATGTTATTGTTATACATTAAGAGGTTCTATGGAGAGTCGATATTTATTGGGGTTATACCTTAGAGGTTCTACGGATGAGTCATATGTTATGATTAAACAAGAGGTCAACTGATGCGTCAATGTTATGATTTATTACATTAGAGGTTCAACGGATGAGTCGATATGTTATGGTTATACATTAGACGTTCAACAGATAAGTCGAGATGCTCCCACCAAATACTCCCGCCAAAAACTCCCGCCAAATACTCCCGCCCAAAAACTATTTTAATACCATAAAAGCAGATTACTATCACGACCACAAGACATAAATAACACACTCATAACCAAAAATCACAACCACAAAAAGATGGTGAAGATGGTTCCGCATGAAGCTTTTGCGTGTAGGTGTGCAGAAAGAGATGTAGTTCTCCGACAATCGTATAAACCTGAGAGTTGCGGTAAACTATACTATGCATGTCCAAAATCAAAGGTGGACAATCACATGTTTTTTATTTGTGTAATATATAAATATTCTGGTTAGTTGTTAAAAGAATTGATTTCTTTACTATTTAACAGCCTCCGAAACATTATGGATGTGGATTTTTTTTTATGAAAAGAGACCCGACTTCGTGAATTGATGAGTTCTCCAGGAGCTCCATCGACTCCAAGTTACTATGCAGGACATTCAACGCCTCCAAGCTATTCTTCAGGACCTTCAACGCCTCCAAGCTAATTCCTTCAGACCTTCAACACCTACAAATATTCTCTAAACTCAAGAAATGCAAGTGCTCAACTGCAAGCACTTGCCGAAGAAAGATAAGTGTACTCAAGGCAACAATGGACATGCATATGCATCCGGAACAACACATAGTTAATTCGGCTGCACTACTTTACGAAGTTCTCAATGAAATGAAAAAACTTGATTTGGAGTAGTTTGTCATGTGCAATGTAATTCGTATGATTTGAAGTAGTTTGTCATTGCAATGTAGATTCGTAATTTTTATTGTAATGTGAAGACTTTGTTTAAACTTTTTATGAATGAATGTGTTTTATGTAATAAACGATATTACCTCGACTGCCAATGCTACCAAACATTAACCACACCTTAAAAACTATCTATAATTTTGGTTAAAATATACAAATGTCGACCGAAACGAACCTAAAAACGTAGTTTAGTTAAAAGTCAACAAAGTCAAACCCTATCCCCGGCGACATGTCGCTGGGGAAACTTTGTTAACCAATCGACAATATTAAACAAATATTGTTTTTTTTTTTATAATACGGTCACAAAGTACAACTCGTATCCCCACGACATAGTCGCTGGGGAAAAAGTGTGTCTATACCCAACGTCACCTCTAACGTAATAACACTAATTATTTTTTTGAAAATTGCAAGTGAAGCCGCCAGCGACATGTTTGCCGGTGTAACACCCCCAAAATTGTCTCAGCGGAATGTGTTTCCGGAGCGTTACTTCATACTACGCATTGCACAAGTCATGAGAGAACCGACTCTAAGTGTCGTTGAAAAGTATTCCCTTGAAAGTTTGGACTCTCATTTTCCTCAAATAGGCCAAGCATCTATTTCACCTGAGAAAAACATGCTTAAAAGGGTCAACATAAAGTTGGTGAGTTCATAGGTTTTTGTAAGTATGAATGTAAATCCCAAAACTATATATAAAATCCTAAAAAGGTTTCAAGGGTATATTGTAATGAGCACAATATTCAAAAATGTTTCAAGTGTATATTGTAATGAGCACAATATTTAAGAATGTTTCAAGTGTATATTGTAATGAGCACAATATCCCAAAATATTTCAAGTAGATATTATAATGAGCATAATATCCCAATTAGTTTCAAGTATGTAAGAGAAATGATTACGATTACTCTAAGTTCATGGAACTGCGACGTAGACTTATAAGTATGCCACTTTATTCAAGGCACGGTAAAATATTCCATTAGTATCAGTGTGGCCCTGTAGACACCAATCCAGTCGTAATTCACGACATGATATAACGTTCGTTAGTTCGATCTCGAACTAGTGAGAGCTAATCACCCGAACGGGGGTTGTCAATCCCCAATAGATCTATTTTATAACATTCGCGCTCACCCTCCAAGTGATTTACAGTTCATGAAACCTAAGCTAATCCGTAATTATTCTTAAAAGTCAAGTATGTGTTTACGTCCAAAAAGTAAACCAAGTAGTGTATCTCATCGTGAGATATATAAAAGAGTATGTAAACCAATTTGTTATCAACCATATAAATGCATTTGTAAACAAGCATGTTCTCACCCCAAAACTTATAAAACAAATCATGTAAAACGTGGGGCTATGAACTCACCTTGAGTTTCTGATTAAAAATTTTTCCCCAAAATATCGCAGATAATGTGTCACGTAAAAGATCGAGAATGCAACCTAAATTATCAAGGGTCGTATAAGTACTGAGTACTTGAATATAATCTTATAGTTGTTACATCGTACTATCGTTCGGGCTATCATAATTTAAGAGGTCATGACATGACGTTCGAGGAGTTAGGACACTTTAAATCGTAAATCCAACAACTCGTCGAAACGCCATCCGAAGAGGCCTCATTATGAAACTCCCTAGTAATATAGTACTTTGATAACCACATAATATTCTATATAGCTCAATCACCAACTAATGGTTTTGGTAAAATTGTGTTTAATAAGTTAAAACGTTTATAATTACCGTTTTAGTAAAAAAAAAACTCGGCGTAACTTTTGCTTTTAACCCGTTTCTCGCGTTTCTTATGCCATCTATTCGTATAGGACGAGTTATCCATAAGTTGACATTTATCGATAATTAATGACCCTCTGGTGAACAGTAACTTTTACTGTTCACATCAGACGTGACTTTTATTAAAATCGTATTCGTCGTCGTAAAACCCGTAAATGTCGTATTTTATTCGTTATAGCTCCGTTTTTAATGATTCTTTCGAGGACGTTCTCATTTTTGAAAGTTCTATAATTTTATGAGGTTTACAAAAATATAACTTTCTGTCATGAATAGTAACTTTTATAAAAATAGTTTTATAAAAGTATTAATTGTCGTAAACTCGCGAAATTCATAACTCATTCGTTATTTATTGAAAAATTACGATTCTTATCATTTTGGAATCCTAAAAATATGTATTATTTGTTAAAAATATCAAACTAGCTGTTTGATATAAGTTTTATAAAAGTCATTTTATAAACTCCGTTTAATAACGTATAACCGACGTTTTTAACGTAACTTTTTCGTTATTAATCCGTTTAACAAGTTTCTTACCTTTTCGGAATCGTCGTGATTTGTATTATCTTATAAAAACATAAAATCCCCTGTTTGGAATTCGAAAACCTTCTGTCCCAAAATGATCTTTTATATAATTTATTTATATAATATGTTTTATATACTTTTCAACCTCACAATTTACCACAAGTCTTTTATAATTATATATATCATATGTTATACATATAATAATGTCCATAAGTTCATATTTGTCCAAGATCATCAAGATCACAAGTTGTTAACTTTACATGAAATCATAAACTTTCTAAATTAACTTTTAATTACAAGTTTTTATATGAACTTTTTATGCTTAAACCGAGATTGTACAAGACTTATATATCCTTTATTTCATGATATTACCATCATCATAATATGTGAGAAAGTGTACAAAATCATAATCACAAGAAAAATTATATTTTTCATGTTCAAAAGTATTCCTAATGGTGATTTCACTATATAGCATATCAAATACATAAAAACTCATAACATGAAAGCATAAAGGTTTAAAATAGACCTTATGATGTATGATGATGATGAGAAACAAATGCTAAACCCGTGTTTAGCCTTAAAACCCAAGCTTGCACTTAAGAAAACCCTTATTTTCTAACTTTTCCGTTCTAAATTTCTCCGGATCCTTAGAATTTTCAATCAGCATACCTCCAACATCCTCGCTCTTGATGTTTTCTGGTTTCCGTGCTTCAGTCTGAGCATTCAAGATTTGTTTGGGAAGATCCAAGCCAATAGTCATCACTAAGGCTCGAACCCTTAACGGTTGATCTCGTTCTTTCCTGCTCAAGGCATCAGCTACGACATTTGCTTTCCCCGGGTGATAACGAATATCGCAATCGTAATCACTGAGCAACTCTAACCAACGACGTTGTCTCATGTTCAACTCCTTCTGATTAAGAATGTGTTGTAAACTCTTATGATCAGTGAACACCGTACACTTGGTACCATACAGATAGTGCCTCCAAATCTTCAGAGCGAACACTACTGCTCCAAGTTCCAAATCATGAGTAGTATAGTTTTTCTCATGAATTTTTAACTGGCGTGATGCATAAGCTATCACCTTCTCTCGTTGCATCAACACAGCGCCCAACCCTTTGATCGAAGCATCGCAGTATGCGATAAAATCTTCGCTTCCGTCAGGTAAAGCCAGAATTGGTGCACTACACAACTTCTGCTTCAGTAGTTGAAACGCCGCTTCTTCTTTGTCGCCCCAATCAAACTTGACCTTCTTCTGAGTGAGTTTGGTCATTGGTTTGGCGATCTTCGAAAATCCTTCAATGAATCTTCGGTAATACCCAGCAAGACCTAAAAATTGACGAATCTCCGTTGGTGACTTAGGAGATGCCCAATCTTTAATGGATTCGATCTTGGCGGGGTCCACGTGAATACCCTGGCTGTCAATCACGTGCCCGAGAAATTGTACCTTCGGAATCCAAAATTCACACTTGGAGAATTTAGCATACAATTCCTCTTTCTTAAGCAATTCCAAAATTGCCTTGAGATGTTCTTCATGTTCCTTCTTGTTCCTTGAGTAGATGAGGATATCGTCGATAAAGACGATCACGAATTTGTCCAAAAATGGTTTGCACACGCGGTTCATGAGATCCATAAATACCGCCGGTGCGTTCGTCAAACCAAATGGCATAACCTGGAACTCGTAATGACCGTACCGAGTTCTGAATGCCGTCTTCGGAATATCTTCCTCCCGTACTCGAAGTTGGTGATAACCAGATCGCAAGTCTATCTTAGAATAAACACTGGATCCTTGTAGTTGATCAAATAAATCGTCGATCCGTGGGAGTGGATAACGATTCTTCACTGTCAGCTTGTTTAATTCTCGATAATCAATGCACATCCGGAATGATCCATCCTTCTTCTTGACAAACAAGACCGGAGCTCCCCAGGGTGAGGAACTAGGTCTTATGAAGCCTTTGTCGGACAGCTCCTTCAGTTGCTCCGACAACTCTTTCATTTCGGAAGGCGCCAATCGATAAAAGTCTTCAGGAAATACTTCGGGAAAATCTCGAAGAATGGGTACATCCTCAAGTCGCTTCTCCTCCGACTTGTCTTCTGCCTCCTTCGTGGTAACATGTGCCAAAAAGACCTGACATCCTTTTAGCATGTATTTTTGCGTCCTAGTGCTCGAGATGATATTCAATCGTGTCTCGCTTCCTTGGTTGCTTCCGTCACCACGAATAATCAATGTCTCGTTTCCGTAGGGAATAAGAACAATCTTCTCAGCACAAACAATAACAGCTTGATATTTTGATAACCAGTCCATTCCAATTATGACGTCAAAACTACCCATCTCTACGGGCATTAGGTTGATGTTGAAAGGGTGGTCTAGAAAATTTAAAGTGCATCCCCGAATAATAGTATTAACGCCCACTATTCTACCATCGGCTAGTTCTACCGCATAATCATGGTCTAATGCATTTGGTGTGATATCAATTTGGGAGCTAAATTAAAACTCCTATCGGCACCAGTATCAAATAAGATAGAAGCATAGCGGTTGTTGAGAAGGAACGTACCCGTAACGATGTTCACGTCTGGGTTTGTCCCCGCCTGCCCTACCGCATACACCTTCGCTGGAGCCCTAGCATTTCCATCCTGATTACCCCGGTTATTGTTGTTCTTTAGCTTGGGACATTCCCTCTTGAAGTGTCCCTGAACTCTACACTCGTAACAAGTAGGCTTTTGACCTGCACCATTGCCTCTTTGGTTACTACCAGTATTAGCATTAGCAGGACTTCTACAATTACGGGCCAGGTGGCCAACTCGGTTGCACTTGTAGCATTTTGGAGCACATGGACCGTCATGGTTGTAATTGCACTTGGTACACAGAGGTTTAATTCCTCCGTACGGTTTCTTATCACCAGATCCTACAATGTACGCTCTTGCCACATTTTGCCTTTTGAAAGGCTGCTGTTGGTTTTGGTTGTTTCGGGAAGTGTCTTCTAACTTCCTCTTGCTTTCTGCCTGCCTCTCAGCCAAAGTGCTGATTTTCTTATCCATTAGTTCAGTCGCCATTTCAATAGCCTCCTGCATGGTTTTCGGCTTCGATGACACAACACTTGAGTGAATCATGTCGGGCAACCCACCGACATACCTTTCAATCTTGTCAGACTCTTCAGGGAACATCCTGACATACAGCAATGCTAGTTCCTGAAAACGTTGGTTGTACCCTAGCACATTAGTACCTTTCACTTTTAAATTCCACAACTCAGCCTCGAGCTTCTTCATCTCGTTCCTCGGACAGTACTTGTCCGTCATTTTCTTTTTTAGATTAGTCCATGTCATTGCATATGCAACATCATGACCAAGGGTCATAACGTGGGAATTCCACCACGTTAGAGCACCTGCTAGCAGCGTACAAGTAGAAAACTTGATCTGATTTTCCACAGAGCAGTTGCTTATGCGGAATACAGTCTCCATCCTTTCAAACCACTGAGTTAATTCAACAACTCCCTCAGTGCCTTTGAAATATAGGGGTTGGCACTTCATAAAGTCTTGGTAAGTGCACTCTCGAACAACGCGTTCATTCCTTCTGACACCCGTTCCCGAAGTATGGCTATCATCGCCATTTCGGGTTGCATCACGTGCTGCCAGTGCAGCAGTGACACCTTGGTCAATCATTGCCTGCAGCTGGGCATTGGTGACAGATGTGGTGGTAGGAGCGTCTGTGACTGGTGTTGACCTCGTGGTTCTTCTTTTCGGTGCCATTTTCTTCAAATCACAAGAAAATATAATACCCGTTAGATTTCATAAAATCATAACCATGACACGACATATACACAATAAATAAAACGAGATCACATCACACAGTGAAATACACAACTGTATTGAAATTAACAATGGTGTAGCCAAATCGACATTCATTCACAATAAATTCGATTTCATACATAACATAATCCATCCCTTCCATATATAACTTGGAAAAACATACATGATTGGTTCAAATACAAAACGATCACAACGATCAGGTTACAAGACAAAATAAACAACCTAAAGCCATACTAGCCGAGATATACTCGTAACACTTAGTAGGCTGCACAAAGTAACCAATACATGAACAAAAGATCTATATAGAGTAGCTAAACAAAACAAAAGATCTATATAGTCTGCTAGCTAGGAATAACCCATAAAACTTAACAGACTGCATAGTATAGCTACTATCATAACCAAATCTAAGAGCTACTACCGGCTTCCTCCGGTACCTCTGGCTGTGCCGGACCGTTAGCGGGTCCCTGATGCCTCTGAAAATCTGTCATCTGGGCCTGTAACTTCTTCAGCAGTTTAAGTGCCTCGATAAGCTATTTCTGTCTCCGACGGTCCGCTGCCAGCATCTCTGTAATCGCTGCCTGTCTCCTATGATCCGCTGCCCGCAACTCGGTAATCTCTAACTATTGAGCAATGACCGTAGTCCGAAGTGACATGCCCTCAGAACGTACCTTGTCACTAGCATCCATCAACTGTACCCAAGCGACACGAGAAACTCTGGCCTCCTCCTCCATCAGTAGAGCAGTACGTCTATGATATGGCCTATCTCTAAACAACATGTTGACTTGGCCTCTCAGTAGATACCGATCCTCCCGTGCATCCTCCAACAGGGAATACATGATGCCATCCTCCTGATCAACAGTGGCAACAAGCTAAGTAACTCTCTGATTAGCCCCCTCTAGGGTGGTCGGTGCAATCTCCTGGATGGCTCCTACAAGATCATCCCATGTATCCATTATACCATAGCCTAACTTACTATACATCAGGCATCCTGGAGAAGCATCTACCATATCAACAAATCCATAAAGTTCTGCCCTAGCTACGGCAGGTCCATCCTGCCTAGCAGCACCCGCTGCCGAACTCTCCCCGACCTCGTACCTAGGGGTAGGAGCAGTACGACACGGCCTCTTATGAAGCAGTAAAAAAATCTTGGGAATCTTAGTCTCATGAACAAGAGATGGTGGTGTATCTCTCTGTCTAATCCCAGCAGCTCTGAATCCCAAAGGTGCCTCGATATACGTAGGGCTATTAGGTAGTGGTGATGGTATAGGTAATGGTGGAGAGGGTATCTAAGGGAATGGTGATGAGTATGGAGAGAGGGGTGATAATGGTGGAGTAGGTAAGGCAAAAAACCTCTCAGCATCTTCCTCAAAGAGGAACAATGCCAGCGCTTGGGTTTGGATAGACATCCTAGCCGTGACACGATAAGTAGGGTGTGGTGGAGATGGTGGTGTAGCCATAGACTCATCGGTCTTGAACGACTCAGTCTCCTTATCGAATAGGCCCTGATCAATTGGAAAAGCAACAACTGTAGGGTCGGCAAGAGCTAGGTGCTCCTTCTCTTCCTCATCCTCGTCCTCCTCATCCTCCTCCTCATCATCATCATCATCAGATGACTCCTCATCATCCCTGTCGTCTCCTCTGTCAGCAGGATAGTCAGCTGGATCCTCCTCGGGATCCTTCTCATCATCCTCCTCTAGATCAGACTCAGGAATATATCTTGGTGACTTAGTAGTAGGTGAGGTAGCAGCAGGCAATGGCTGCTCCTCAGCTGGTAGGACATCATCCTTGGGTGGCATGTACTCCGGGTATACCGGCTCTGGTACATAAGGTAAGTAAACAGGTGATGGTGGTTCCTGCTCTGGCTCCTCAGGGCCAGGCACGTAATCCAGAGATTGTGGAGCCTGAAAATAGCTACCACATACGTATGTGGGTCCTCTGGCATCATGGGTGGTCCCTCGACCCCTGGTGACCCCATGTCTAATGAGTCTACATACGGACTGGATACCGCAGTGTACGTAATTGTAGAATCCTAAGAATCCAACATGATTAAATCTGTAAATAAAAAGTAGCTTATATAAGTATAAATATAAGACTCTTACCCTTATATACGTAATATATTATAACTACGTATATCAATCATGAATGTATCTAGTCTAACCGACTAATGCAACAACTAGTATATGAATGCCCCGTAAAAACCCCTTTGTATGAATGCGATGTTTTAACAACGGTTATAGTCTAACAAAAGCATTTGACCTGGTTCTCTATAACCTTGGCTCTTGATACCAATCTGATACAATTTAAAAGTCATTTAAAACTGATACATTGGATTTAGCAAATATTTATTACAAAAAGCCCGAAGCTTAACTTGTTTATTGTTAATATTACAAAGATTCTAGTTCATGACACAGGATACATACGATTCTATTAATAACATTCGCGCTCATAATCCCGCATTGAATGTTCATGATAATGGGTCAGATAGGGTTATCAGCTACTTATGCAACACGTATCATAACATGAAACTTTAACACTTGTTTTCCAATTGGTTATTGCATTGCATGTTTTTCACCCCAAAAACTTATAAAACAAAAACATGTAAAACGTGGGGCTATGAACTCACCTTGAGTGAACAAATGCCAAGTGTATCATAAATAATGCGTCACGCAAATCGTCGTATGCAACCTATTTAATTTAAAGTGTATAAGTCTAATCACATTGGAATAATCTTCTACCATGCATAAGTTATTTAGCTATATACCATCTAATTGTTGAGTGAAAAACCATTATTTATAATTGTAATCATTTTTAAATATATGAATAATGTAATTATAGTTATTCTAGGTAGGGGTTTATTAGTTACTCATTGGTAGTGTTGTGTTACTCTTGGTAGTGTTGTAGTTGCTATGGTAGTGTTGTAGTTGTTCTGGTAGTTTTAGTTGTTACTAATGGTAGTGTTGTAGTGATTTTTTTATGTCTGACCCGACTATAATGACCCAGAAAATCACATTTTCTTGAATGGTTCAAAGGAGAATTTATGCGAACGTTATTTTGAACAACTTTCCCTATTTTGATCGTGACCCGAACTCGACGAAATGGGCGAAAAAAGCACTCTGAATCAGAATCATGATGCAGTGTATTAATTACCAAAAAGCCAGATTTTGCCCCCGCCTTAAGACCCGTTATCACTCGCCTTTTAGACTTAAAGAAACTCGCGGGTAAGTTAACGACCTTCCGAACTACTTTAATGTATGTTTTCGGCCGAAGGCCGAAAATGTAACGGACTCGAAAGTGCCGCAATTACCATCTTAAAAATCTTGACAGAAACCACTAACTTAATAAATGCTGGATTTTTATACCTCGAATATATACCTCGTTTTCGCTCTAACTTTTTCGTTATAAATCCGTTTGACAAGTTTCTTACCTTTTCGGAATCGTCGTGAATCATACTACTTTATAAAGACATAAAATAATGTGTTATATGTACGAATTTTAGACAGAATCTTGGAGTGACCTTGTTGAATCCATTTTTAACCTTGCTTTTATACCTTACTACTTTTGTAGTTAATCATTATTTACACCAAACTTAAATATGGTACAAAAACTTTCTCATGCCCCTTTTAACATCATATTAGCAATATCTCAACATATATAATAGTGTGCAAAATGATCATTACAAGTAAAACTCAAACTCTAATACTTGTTATAAAAAATCTACATGGTGTTTCAAGCTTTTTTAACAATAGATCTAACTTATGCATTAAAATTAATATGAAAGACACAAGGGTTCTAGATGACCTTTTGGTGTATGTGATGATGATTATATGTAATCTAAATACCCTTGGTTAGATAAAATCCAAAGCCTTGCACCAAAGAGAAAAACCTTAGTTTCTTAAATAAACCTTAGCTTTTCACCAAGTGAAAAACCCAGCTTCCCTTTTCTTGATTAAGCTTGATTCATGGTTAACAATGCCTTGGAAATATCTTAAATGTCTAATGATGTGTATATGGTTTTTCGTGTGTATAGGTTGTATAAAATTCTTGGTATGGATTTGTTACAAAGGGTTGTTTGAGGTGTGGCCTGGTAGAGAGCCAAATGGCGAGGGTTTTTGGATCTTTTTGGTTAAGTTGTTTTACTTTGTATGAGTTCCTATCTACTAATTATGCATGTATATAAGTAAGTATTGGTCAAAAAGATTGCATTAGTAGTCTTCAAAACAAAGGGGGGGGTGGGGGGGGGGTGGGTTTCTTTTTTTTTTTTTTTTCCCCAAAATATATTTTTGGTCTTAAGGATGACTTTGTTGGTCAATATGAAAACATGGTTTGGCTATCTTTAATGCAAAGTGATGTTCAAAGACCTAGTGTAAGAGTTTTTCATTTGTCTTGTATATAATCTTTAAATACGGGTATAGAGACATTATATGAATTATATTTTTGTAAAATTTGAGTATTGGGTATAAATGTGGGTATTTGTTGAAGCGTAGAAAAGTTTTGGTGGTTCCGGGAGTGCCTAAACGCATTTTATTGCGAAACGTAATCAATTTACGCAACCAATAAAAATAAAATGAACAAAGTTAATAATTATCCTCAAAATAATTACTTAACCCTTGCTTGATGTAAAACATTTAATTGTTTGGATGCCCGTTTACTGGATCGTAATTTTTTAGCTTACGCGATTTAGCTTAACATTTACGATTTTAAAGCAAACGCGTACAATACAAAAGGTACGTTGTGGATTTATCGATGTCGTCAATGACTTTGAAATTACACTGGGTGCTTAAACTAACAACATTAACTACTGCTGAATTTGGTCTAGCAGTATTAACTGCTTTTGGCCTAGCAATATAAAATCTTCCCTTAGCAGTATTAACTTTTTGGCTAAATTTTTTGTTAGTTAATGTCGTTCTTATCTGAAAGGGCCTCTTTACAGTTGATTGTGCTAAATTAAAAAAACGTAACATTGGTCTAGCACTATGAACTGTAGTTTTGTGATGAGCAGTATTAACAGGCCTAGCATTATTAAGTGGTCTTAGGCCAGTTTTCATTAAAATTGCTCTTTGAGCTATGTTCCTGTGAGTACTAGGGTGAGCCTGTTTAGCAAAATAATTGTAATTCACCCTGGTATTTATTATTCCCAAATACCATCCTTTCCCTTAGATTGGTATTTCACTTTAGGCCTACACTATGTCAAAACTTCCACAGACAAAACAAGCTTGATTGTACAACACAAAGTCACTTCCTAGTTATTGGGATTTCTGATTATTTCAGTTTCTTTGATTTCCCCTAGGACCTTGTGACCTGTACATTTCAGCATACTTAATTGGTTTCCTAACTGGTTTCTCTTGTTGCTTAGGTCTAACAAATTCTATCGTAGTAGGAGAAACTGTTTTCTTCTCTAACTTATCCTTTGACATAACTTCAAATATAATCCAATGGGGTATCAGGGAGATTCCCTAACCTCATTAGAAGTACCTTCACTAACATTCTTACTAGTCTTAGATCCATAGCCTTCAAACTCAGGCTGTTGGAACTCCTCTAGACCAGAGTTGGATAAATTAACCTTTGGGGGTGAAAATAATCCTGTATGAGGAGGTGGAACAACATTATAGCTTACAAACCCCACACCTTTTCTACTATTATCAGTTATCTGACTCCCTATTAATTTGTCTAAAATCTTAGAAGCATTATCAAAATTTTCAATTTTAAGTTGAATGATTTCTTTTTCTTGCTTAGTCTTTTCTAACTCTCTTTTAAGCATATGTATTTCTGAGTCTTTATATGAGATATCTCTTTTCAGAACAACATTTTGCTCACAAAAAATAACCTCGTTCTTTTTGTTGAAAAGACAAGTTGTTCTTCTACAGATGCTAACCCTCTTTTATAAGTAGCTAGATTGAACTCAGATTTGTTAAACACTATTCTTAAATCATCAAGTTGAGTTTTAAGAGTTTCAAAGCTTTTTAAACAGGTTTTAAAAAAAGTTTTATCGTTATGTACCTCAGAGTCTGAAAAAGCCATAAGAGCCATGTTTGTAGGGACTACATCATCTGCCATATAACTCTAGTTAAAACCAGCTCCATCAATAGCCAACATAGATTTGGAAGAAGTTTCTTCCACATTTACAGTCCTTTTAGAGCTGTCTTGATTCTAGTTTTTTCCCTTGCCTATCTTGTTTCCTAGGTCCTTTTGCACTCTTTGCTAAGTGTCCCAACTTGTGACGTTGAAACACTCAACCTTGACTTCTCATTTCAGCTGTGTCAATTACCATTGATTGTAATCTTTTCAATACCAGTTTTTCTGGAAAAACTTTAGTTGTGTCCCATACTCAGGTAATTGCAACTGCCACTCTAAATCCATTCTTTCTAAGTCATATTCATGGATTTGTTCAAGGTCCTCATGTTACATGTTAAGACCTTTTGGTTGATAATTGGTCTATAATGCATTAAATTGTGGCATCAATTAAGTTAGCAGTAATTACTAGAGTACTAATATGAACTTCTCAAGTTTATAAGATCACAACTTCAGAAGTAGAAGAATGTTTGGAAGAATCCTCTCAGAAAGGTTTAATTCAAGAAACTTGATGATTTTGAGGTAAATCACAAGTTTAAGGGAGGATTGTTGGGAATTAAATGTCTACACACTTAGTCCTGCTAAGCCAATACTTAATACTGCTCAAGATATAACTAATAGTACTAACCAGTTAGTACTGCCAGAAGAAAGTTAATACTGACAGTACTAAACTTAATACTGTTGGAGAACTTTATACTGTTGCATGAAGATTACAACTGCCAGAAGAAGATAAAGACGTGTGAAGTGATATGTATGGACTAATTCAATGTATATCCTATATAGTTAGAAGATATGTTGATATCTTATAGAAGTTTAGAAGATTTGTAGTTATCTTGTAAAGGACTCCTTGGTGTATAAAAGGAGATCCTAGGTTATGGTTTAAGAACACACATCAGTCAGTCTTTCTTTGTATTCATAGCTTCAAGGTTGTAAACCCTAGTACTATATAGAGTACTCATATTATTCATCATAATAATATTGAATCTTTTTGGTTATATTCATTGTTTATTCATTCTATTGCATTACAATTTACTATTACATAGATATTCTTCTAAGTATTAAAGAGTAGATTATGCATACTCTTTAGTATCAACAAAGTTTCTAGCATAGTTGTCTTGAATCTATTCAATACAACTAATCCTTTTTACAAGGTTTGCAAGATCGAGTTCGGATCAACAAGTGGAATCAGAGCAAGTATCTAAAGAATGAAACAAAAGTATCTGCAGAATTCTTTAATGACGATTCTGATACCACTTATTGATCCCAACTAGATCTTGCAAACCTTGTAAAAAGGATTAGTTGTATTGAATAGATTCAAGACAACTATGCTAGAAACTTTGTTGATACTAAAGAGTATGCGGAATCTACTCTTTAATACTTAGAAGAATATCTATGTAATAGTAAACTATAATGCAGTAGAATGAATGAACAATGAATATAACCAAAAAGCTTCAATATTATTATGATGAATAATACGAGTACTCTGTCTAGTACTAGGGTTTACAACCTTGAAGCTATGAATACAAAGAAAGACTGATTGATGTGTGTTTTTAAACCATAACCTAGGATCTCCTTTTATACACCAAGGAGTCCTTTACAAGATAACTACAAATCTTCTAAACTTCTATAAGATATCAACATATCTTCTAACTATATAGGATATACATTGAATTAGTCCATACATATCACTTTACACGTCTTTATCTTCTTCTGGAAGTTATAATCTTCATGCAGCAGTATAAAGTTCTCCAACAGTATTAAGTTTAGTACTGGCAGTACTAACTTTCTTCTTGCAGTACTAACTGGTTAGTACTGTTAGTTATATCTTGAGTAGTATTAAGTATTGGCTTAGCAGGACTAAGTGTGTAGACATTTAATTCCCAACAATCCTCCCCTAAACTTATGATTTACCTCCAAATCATCAAATTTCTTAAATTAAAAACTTTGGGCTCTGAGAGGATTCTTTCAAACACTTTACTGCCTTGGTCTTTCTACAAGTATGAAAATTTTCTTTAAAAGCTCCTCTGCAATATCAGAATATTAATCCACTCTTAGCTTATTACACAGCATCAAGGTCATAAATGCTTTTGTTAGTGGATAATCCTTCTCAACCAACATGTAAATATCATGTCCTATTTCTGTAGACACATGATGAACACCACATGTATCATATAACCACTAGTTCAAAGGATCATGCCTATATCTCTGCAACTTACAAAGAGTATCATTGTCATCTGGTTCAAATAACCTTTTCAACTCTACCCAAAGTTCTTTTACCTTGTCTTCAGTGGGTTCTGTTGTTATGAATCTTTCCTTAACAAAATTCTAAAGCTAATCCAGATCATCTCTGTCAAATTTCTTCAACATATCATCAAAAGTCTGATAAGCTTCTGTATGTCGTCCAAATCTAATAATTTTCTAGTATTTTCTTGAGTCTTCAGAGTAAATTTCCTGATCAATAATTAGATATTTAACCTGTAAGGCTTCAACATAAACCTCTTCTACTGGAATTACCATCATAATCATCTGATGTAGCTGTTCTTGAGACGGTTCTTCTGCTTTTGGTTCTTTACCTGTTTGCTCTTGAACTGACCCTGAAGCTTCTCCAGTCCTTTGTCTTTTAGCAGGTTCTTCTACAACATCTTGACCTGCTCTTTTTAGTCTTTGAACTTCCAACTCAGAATTCATAGGCACAAAGGATTATACCTTTCTCATAGTAGCTTCAAAGATCTTTTTAACCTCCTCAAATGAAAGTGCTTTCAATTGCTTAAGAGTATAGCCTCCTTCTTGATTCTTTATGTAAGTAGACATGTACTCATTTTGTTAAGCAGAAGTCATTGGCTTGTTCCTGTTAGCTTCAGCCCTTTGTTAAGAAAAGAACTTCTTTCTTTAATTGACTAGTTCAACAAGTTTTCTTGGTAGATCTTCATCACTAACTTTTTCACCTGCTTGTAATTGTTTAACAAAGTCTTTGTCAGTTGCAACTCTAGCCAAAATATCATCCCATTCATCATCAGTAAAGCCTTGAGCTGCTTGATGCACTTGAGCCATTCTTTGTCTTTCTGCTGCATCAAGTTCCTCTTGTATTTTCATTGCAGTTTCATGATCAAGCCTTTCTTGTTCTTGTTCTGCCTTAAACTTTGCTTCCTGTTCAGCATTGAATCTGGCTTGTTCTTCCTCATGCACCTTCTGAGCTAGTTCTTCATCAATACTCATTTGAACTTGAACTCTCTTTTTGATTTTCTTTGGAGGCTCAGACTCTTGCATAACGGCTTTGCCTTTATCCTTTGCCTTTACACCAGCAGTACTAACCAATTCACTGGCAGTACTAACTCCACCACTGCCAGTACTAACTGCTCTTCTTCTTCTAGTGTAAGTTTGAACATTTTCAACATCCCTTCTTTGTTCAGCTGCATCTGCAAGGACCTTAGCTGCACTAAAAACACCTAATTGTTCTTCAGGTTGATCACTAACCTGAGTATCATCAAACCTCCCCTGATCAGCAACATGTGGAGGAACCAATGAAATTCCAGCATCCATGTCTAGTTCTTCAATCAAACTCCTCCCCTGTTTGGAAGGATCCTCCTCATCTTCCTCAGCATCAGAGATCACAACTTTGGCTCTCCTCCTAGCTTGGCTTGTCTTGATAGTCTGCTCTAACTTCTTCACCCTTTTGATAAGCTTTGTGAGAGCAGTACTATAGGTCTGTTTTGTTTGCTTTAATTCAGACTCCAAGCTTTCAACTTTCTTGGACAATGAGGTACAAAGAACCATCAATTCATTAAGTGATAAACTACCCTCATCACTTCCAAGTGAGTGAACCCTTGGGAGAGGTGAATCATGGGGCATTGGAGCAGCCTCCTCAGCAACAGGTGTGGTTTGGATAGATGGTGGTGTAGATGGTGGTTGTGAGGTGGATGGACCACTAGTGGGTGTGTGATGGGACACAACTGGGATTGTTGGTCCTTCACCCTGATCCTGAACTAGCATTGTTTGAAACAATGGAGTGTTCACCCCAGAATATCCCTTGGAGGCTCTTTTCATGTTGCTAAACAGTTTTTGTGTAAGGGTAGGAGTAGGATAGGTTCTTTTATGGGGCAGAAGAAGTCTTTGGTGTTTGTTCAAAAAGATTTGTATGAATCTGGGATACATCAAAAACTTTGTCTTACTATCCAAGTTCTTTACCATGGCCTCAAAAATTAAGTTGGAAAAGTTAAAGGTTCTGTTTGTTGCCAGGCAAATGATAGCAGTAGCTATATTGCTACTAAACTGCTCCTAAGAAGTTTTCTTAGGACTCAAACAGTGGAGAATGGTATGAATTAAGAATTTACACTGAGGGGAAAAGTGTCCCTTTTAAAAAGTAAGGATATAAAAAGTGGTTACATACCCTATAAGAGCAAGTTGCTTAAAAATTTCTGCAGTAGGGAGAGTGCTAATACCATCAGAATCTTCAAGCTTGAGATGTCTTCTAATGTATTCTTCAGTGATAGTCTTGACTCTTCCATCAATGGTAGCAATGATTTCCATGACTCCATCCTTAATTGTACTTAAAGCAGCAGTTTTCCAAAATTGTTCTATAAGAGAAGCATAAATGGTTGGGCTTTCAGTGAGGGCATAGTTGATGTGACTTGCAGTGAGAAAATCAATAATTTGATGAAATCCTTCACTTCCTTTTGTCTTCTCTAAGTAGGCAACCATGTTGTGCTTGTCGCAAAATTCTAAATTCGCCATTTGATGAAGAGAAAGTTAATTAAGGTTCTAGGATATGGTCATGGGAGAGAGAATGAGTGTTTGGTAGAGGTAATTGAGATAAGAGAGTGTTTTTAACGGTTTATAATTTCACCGACTGAATAAGATTTGTACTTATCTTGAAGAAATCGTTTGAATTTATAGAAAGATCATGAATTCTCCAATTAGTCAAACCTATAGACGAAGTAGTTGGCAGAAATTTCGCAACGACTATATTGAGTGAAGGAAATTCTGTTATGGCTCAAACAGTACTAATGGTCACCCAGCAGTACTAATATTAGCCTAGAAGTACTAACTTTAAGCCCAGCAGTACTAAAACATGTCCATCAATACTAACTAATGCTCAGTAGTACTAAGTAATGCCCAGCAGTACTAACCTTGAGATAGCAGTTTTAACCTTAATTTCATCACCAATTTTGACTCTCACAATCTCTCTTTCTGTTTTTATGCTTACAATATCTCTCAATTCTATTTACTTACCAATTTACTCTTTCTGTTTTTATCACACAACTCTCTTTTTGTTTTTCAGCTTACTAAATCTCTCTATTCTTTTTCTCACTAATTCAGACAGTGTTGTACAATGTGCCATCAATTCTATTAGTTTCATACTGTCCTCCCCACTACCAAGTGTGTTAACTCTTGAGAGAGGTAGATCATTAAACTGTTTAGATGGACTATTTAGATGTAGTCTCAAACCTAGTTTGAGCATCTACACCCCCAATATGGTATCTTGGCACCTGGGACCACTACCTGAACCAGTTCCCTAAGGACTTGGCTCATTAAGTGTTGCCATGGATTGGGTCCTATTGATGTTACCACTGTCCTGCTCTGCTTCTAAGCTAGAAGCAGTAGTGGCAGCCCTTTCCATTCTGTCACCCAACTCCTTATGGACAGCCTCATCACCAACCTTTACAGGGGGACCACTAGACTGAGGTATCTTGGTGTCCCGACCTCTTTTGACATGCCTAGATGTTTTTGATTCTTTTTAACACATTTTTGATGTTACATGTGCTTCCATCCATGCTTGACTGCATATTGACATAAGTAGCCTCCCCTCAAACAAGACTTCAGAGGTGAAGCTTTCAACATCAGGTATTCAATATGCTTAGCCTGCAGGTGTTAGTCCATAGCCAAAAATACACAATCCAAAGTATTTTCTTCTTGACAGTATTAAGTATGACTAACAGTTTTAACAAGCAGTCTTAAGTATAACTAGCAGTACTAATTATACTTAGCAGTACTAATTGACAAGACTAACAGTACTAATCCTTTACAAAACTTTTACAAAGACATAAAGAGATGTAGACATTAAGGATTAAGCATTCCAATACTTGAGACCAAGTACTGAAACCTTCCAGCATCAAAACCTTTTGTAAGAAGATCTGCAACATTATGATCAGTATGAATTTTAACCATTTGTATTAACTTTTTAGCATTGCAATCTCTTATAAAATGATGCCTAATCTCTATATGTTTTGTTTTAGAATGTTGAACAGGATTTTCAATAATGCAGATAGTACTGTTATTGTCAATATTAATGACAGTATTCATGAAATTATACCCATAATCCAGCAATTGATTTTGAATCCAGAGTACTTGTCCACAGCAACTAGCAGCAGCCACATATTCAGCTTCAGTTGTAGAGGTGGCAACCACAGTTTGCTTCTTACACTGCCATGATATCAACCTATTTCCCAAAAACTGACAACCTCCAGTTGTAGACTTCCTATCTTGAGTTGCTCCAGCATAGTCACTATCAGTATAAGCAACTAGTTCAAATGGAGAATCCCTAGAATACCAAAGGCCTAATGTTGGTTTGCCTTTCAGATATCTAAAAATTCTCTTGATTGCTAAGAGATGGGATGTCTTTGGTGTAACTTGGAATCTGGCACATGCACATACTGCAAACATAATATCTGGCCTAGATGCTGTGAGATACATCAAAGACCTAATCATAGATCTATAGAGATGTACATCAACATCATCAGCATCTCCATCTTTGACTAAAGGCTTTTCCAAATCAACTAGAGTAGAAGCAGACTTCACATCTGTGTAGTTGAATTTCTTCAAAATCTCAGCTACATATTTATCCTGACTGATAAATATTCCATCTTCCTTCTATGTTACCTGTAATCCTAAGAAGAAAGTAAGTTCTCCCATAGAACTCATCTGAAACTTATCCTTCATAAGCTTCTCAAATGCAGTACATAGCTCCTTGTTTGTAGAGCCAAAGATAATGTCATCAACATAGACCTGTACAAGCAAAATATCTCCTTTTTGCTTCTTGATAAACAATGTCTGATCTATCTTCCCTTTTTTAAACCCATTGCCCAACAAATAGTTAGCCAAGGTTTCATACCATGCTCTTGGAGCTTGATGCAACCCATAAAGTGCCTTGACCACCTTGTAAACTTTATCTGGATGGTCAGGATCTATAATCCTGGTGGTTAAGTAACATAAACCTCTTCCTCAATTGTTCCATATAAGAATGCACTCTTCACATCCATTTGATATACCAGAAAACCCATAAAAGAAGCATAGGCTAAAAACAATCTTATTGCCTCAATTCTTGCCACAGGAGCAAAAACTTCTTCATAGTCTATACCTTCTTCTTGTCTATGACCCTGTGCAACCAACCTTGCTTTATTCCTAATCACAATCCCTCTTTCATCTTTCTTGTTTCTGAAGACCCATTTTGTTCCAATGGCCTTCTTCCCATTAGGCAAATCTACAAGTTTCTAAACCTGTGGGAGCTTGAATTGCAGTAGTTCTTCCAGCATTGCTTCCACCCAAGATGAATCAAATAGAGCTTTAGCAATGCTTGTGGGTTCAATTTATGATAAGAAACAAGCATATAAACAAGTATTTAGGGTATCATCTGTTTTCTGTTCACATACAGCACTAAGAAATCCTTATTCAGAAGTAGATTTTGTCATTCTTCTTGTCTGAATAGTGGACTGCACATCACCAATCACATTTTTAATTGGGTAATCTTTATGGATTCTTGTATTTGGAGTGGTTGGAACTGTATAAGAATTAGTGATGTTCCCCAAATCAACTTCTGGTTCATCTTCATCATTGAAGAACTCAACATGAGTGGTCTCAAGTGTATGACTAGCTCCCATTTTGAACATGTCTTTAGGGCTATCTAGTTTATATGAGTTAGCAGTATTCACTGATGGATCAACACTATTAAGTTTAAAATGACCAGTATTAACTTTAAGACTGGCAGTATTAACATGTTGTCCAGCAGCATTAACTTCCTTAGGACTGCTATCATCTTAAGACTTATCTTTTTCATCACTCTCATTATGTAGACTATCTTCAACCTATTTTTGATCATCATAAGCAGATTTTGGTTCACCATTACCAACATCCTTGGAAGGTGATTCAAAGTATGAAGCATCTTTCCAAATTGGCATCACAATACAATCTTGACTGATTTCTTCTTTCTGAGTAGATGTACCTGCATTAAGTTCTCCTTGTGTACATGCAGATTCATTTAAGATTGTACCTGCATCTACTGGTACATAATTCATAGATTGGGTTAGAGAATCAATATCAAATAGCCACTTTGAACCATTCCCTTCTATCATAGGCTTATTCTCTAAAAACCTAATATGCAAGTTTTCTTCTACCCTCCTGGTTCTTCTGTTGTATACCCTAAAAGCTTTACTACTCAAGGAATATCCAACAAAGAAACCTTCATCACTTTTGCCATCAAACTTGCCTAAATTGTCTAAAGTATTAAGAATGGTAACATGACATCTAAATGGTCTCATAAAGCTTAGAGTTGGTTTACGACCTCTAAAAAGTTCATATGGTGTCTTGTTATGAGGCTTGACTACTAAGACCCTATTATGTACATAGCAAGCAGTACTAACTGCTTCAGCCCAAAATGTGGTAGGTAACTTATAGTCAAATAACATGGTTCTAGCAGCCTCAATTAGTGTCCTATTCTTCCTTTCAGCAACACCATTTTGCTAAGGAGTCCTAGCTACACTATATTCTTTTTTAAAAGCTTTTTCTCTGCAAAAATCATCCATAACTTTGTTTTTAAACTCTGTCCCATTATCACTTCTGATTATTTTAACTTTCTTATCCACTAGATTTTCTACCTCTTTGATAAAGTTTTTAAGGATCTCACTTGTTTCATCCTTAGATCTTAAAAAGAAAACCCATGAAAATCTACTATAATCATTAGTGACTACCAAGCAGTATTTTTTATGCATTAGACTACTAACAAAAGCTGGACCAAAGAGATCCATATGCAGCATAAACAATGGCTTAGTAATGGGATTAAAGGCCTTTTGTGTCCTCTTTGTTGCTTCATTTCCTCCAAATCTAGCTTTAATGGCAGCAAACATTGATTGAGCATCAACATATTGGTTAAAGATAAGTTGATGTTCATTGGGCAGTGCCATGAGCAGAAGACTTCGAGCCTTTACATCATTCTTTTTGCAAATCTTTTCTTCAGCAGTAGAGGGCACAGTCATCTTCAATGTTGTTGATGGACCAGATTCTGGTGTTGTAACAGGAATAGGTACCAACGAATTTCCATTTTCTATTACCTCCCATAATGCATAATCTTGGATCTGAAAGTACTGCTTGATCCTGATTTCCTACATCTCATACTCCCGGGTTTGAGCATGGGAAGCTTTGCCAACGCATTGTTCTAAGAATTTTCCAACTCCATTATCCCTAGATCAAAGTTTCTCAAAGCACAGGCTCTGATACCACTTGTTGATCCCACGCCTTGATCGATTCTTTACGTAGTAAAGTGTTTGTTACCTTGGAAGAATCCAAAATAACAAAGATTGAGACTTTGTATGTATACCAAAGTGTATGCGGAATCTACACTTTGATACTCTAGAGGTGTTTATCAATAGAACAGTAATAACCAAACAAACAATGAACAATGAAGTAATAACAAACTGCTTCAATATTATTAGAATAATAATACGAGTACTCTTGTAGTACTGGGGTTACAACCTTGAAGCTATCACAATCTTTTTCTAAAAGTATTCGTCTAAGTATATAAAAGTGTATATCTATCCTAAACCTAGGATCTCCTTTTATAGAACACAAGGAGTCCTTTACAAAGATAACTACCTATCTTTTAGGATCAGTTACAAACGTCCCATAATAATCTCCATGCATACTTATCTCCAAGTCAGCAGCTTTGACCATCAGCAGTATTAACTCTTTCTTCTAGCAGTATTAACTAACTCCAGCAGTACTAAGTTTGTACTAGCAGTACTAACTCCATTAGTACTGTTAGTTATACCTTGGCAGTATTAAGTCTTGTGAAGATTTATTCCTAACACGCATTAAAAAAGATATTACGGCGTAACGTCCCGCAAGAGTTACATCGTAATCAATTATTTATAACGAAGATTTGGTGCTGACGAAGGCATTACGGCGTAACGTTCCGTGGGAGTTACGCCATAAAATATTTATTAAAGAAAATATTAATGCTGACTAAGGGTTACGGCGTAGCGTGTCGAAGTAATTATGCCGTAACATATTTTAATACTAATTGAAGAAATGTTGCGTCAGAAGGTTTACGGCGTAACGTGGTCGAAGCCGTTACGCCATAATGATGACTCATCACAGGGACGAAAGCTGTGCAAAAGTTATTAAGTTTCAAGGAAAAAGTGAATTTATAAAAGAACTTCAGGGGCCAAACTCGCAAAAAGCCCAGAGATCACATTTACTATATATATGATATCAATTGATATCATTGAGGCATTCGTTCCTGGTGGTAGCCGACAAACAAGAAAAAGGGAGAAAAGGTATTCGAGCAGCGGTATAGGGCAAACCCTTCAGGGTTTGCCATGGCATTCGACTAGGAGATCGAGAGCATTAATTCGACACAACTTGTAATTATACTTCAACTTTTTGTGGTCAATTTAATTCTGTTATTTTAAATTATTGGATCGATCAATATAATTGTTGAAGTTATTTTTATTTGTTATGCTTTAATAATTGTTCATTTGCATTTAAATTAATTAATTATCCTTATGATTATTAATTTATGATCTTATTGTTTTAGTTACACCTTTATTAATTTATGTAGTATTTTTGAAATCCTTGAACTCCCTGCTAGGTTTTGATATGAGGTTGAGTGTGTACGAGGTTTGAGTAATCCGCTTAACCTTTGTGCACATGATTGATTACAGGAGACCAACACTTGTAGTTGTTCACCCTTTACCCATGAGGTTAGAGCCCTTAGAATTAATTCCCTGGTTAGGAGTGCGAGCTAATAGGAAACCACCTGTTAGATAAAGTATATCTCATAATTAAAAAGGAATCCTTAATCACTATAAACTGAGAATATGTTAATTCTCCTTGCGAGTCCATTCCACTCAGTTTACATAGGTTAGGAACATCTACAAAACTGGACCTAACAAATTTAGACCCATTCTAAGATTGTAACAAGACATTGCACATAAGATCATTGAATGCGATTATCCTTTCTAGTTGTCTGTCACTATACCAATTCCTTTTTCGACAGCAAGGTTTACTACCCAAGCATCCTACAATAATTCTACTAAAAATCCAAACTGCTTTCGTTAATGCTTTCTTAGGTAGAAAATAATTTCGATTAGACAATTAGAGGCGCAAACCGTTCTTTGTGTCGACACCCGTGCTTACCAATCACTACACTATACACGATAGGGTACACTGCTCTTTAGTGCGTAGGACAGTTGAGGTAGTTAGGGTTTTATAAATGTAAAACCTGACGTAGTTTTATTTAAAAGAAATTACGCATCAAGTTTTTGGCGCCGCTGCCGGGGATCGGTTTTTATAGTTTTTGATTGTTTGATTGATATATGAGTGTTTGTTTGTGCTTGTGTATGTTTGAACCTTCTATTCTTCCCCTATTTCTGTATGCTTGCGTGTTTGTGTGAATTAAATAAAAAAATGAGACTCAGGCTTCGTTATGGCGTAACTTGGTAGTGCTTGTTGCGACATACCTCTGAACTAGGTCTGGGACACCAAAAATAGTTAGGGCATTGCTTGAACATTTAAAAATACTTTCTAATGCCACCTCTGTTTTAATATTGAGCCTGCCAACCTTAATGTTTTTATATATGTGGTATTCATGAGTCAAGTATTTGCCAATATTGTATGCTCCTCTTCTATTGCTCAGTTTTATTACACATTTAATGCACATGTTTGTAAGTATGCAGGTTGAGCAATTATTAACAGGTTGAGGAGATCTTGGTGTGAGAACCAGGATGACATGAAGGATGGACATGTGTGGAGATGTCCAAGTCTGTAGATTTTGGGACCTCCTTTTGTAAAACTCTGATGAATAAATGAATGATAACTAAATTTTTCCAAAACGTCTCTTTTGAGTCATTTTCTATGATTATGACTGTTGTACTATGAAGTAATACCCCAGATTAGCTTCCGCTGCTATATTTAAAAATCAAAATGGGGGTGTTTATAAGATTTGGTAATCAGCGCCATGGTTATAGAGAACAAGGTTAAAACCTTAACTATAACTACTTTTCTTTTTAGCCAAGAAAGTCCTCCGTGCCACTGCATTCCCGGAATAGTATGTAAAGATACATAACTACTATACTATTATATAAATAACTTATGTTATTTACGACTGGATTATTAACAGAATAATGCCTTCCCCCAACCATCCTACTCCTAATTTTGAGAAAACTTTCTATCCTTAAATTTTTCCCGGACTATTCAGCCAGCTACATCGGAAACAATTCTCCTGACTCTTCAAATGATTTCACTAAGTATCTTTTGGACATACTAGTCTTCTCACCTTTACATGATGATCCAATTGTGGAAATTATGCAAGCATATGATGCTACTAATAATGAATTACCTACTCCTCCACTTCAAACTATTATTGCTCTACCAGCTATTATACCATCAATGTTTGATTCCCAAGATTTCCTTCCCCCCGAGAGGATTTCACCTAAAGACACTGAAACTTCTAAATCACCCACTCCGGTATCTCCATCTTCATCAATAGGATCTTCATCACCAGTTAGGTCAACTGCACCATCACCAGACTATCTCTTTGATGAATCAATCTGCAATTTGTCAAGTTAATAACTCAATTGGATCATATTGCGACCACTGGGAGAAGAACCAGACCCCGAGAAACTTAATGAGTCGGATGCTTATGCTTATCTCTAGAAATAATCATTGAGGAAACCCAAGCTCAAACAGATCAGGAAGATCTTTAGGATGTCACCTACAAACTCAAAAATCAACAAGGAAGGACCATCATACTATTAGACTAGTTATAGTTAGAACCTAGCCACGGGATGTGTGGTATAAATACACTTGTCAAATCTTGACTATGTATAGTACTAAGGCAAGTTGTTCTTAATATAAATTGCAATCCCGTTCTACCTTGATGTTTTCTTAATACCGATTCATTCATCATTTATCTCATATCATTATCATCATCTTCATCATAATCATACCGCAATCTCTAGAAAATAATACTAACAAGCATCTGACTTTGTTAGTATTTATTATTTCAATATCACTATTACTAAAATGCTTAAAGTTCAAGAATAATCCTAAGTATTGCATTTTAAGCATTTTATCTTAAGCATAACATTGTAAAAATTCTGATATTATTCTTATTTCATGTTGTCTTATGTTGATAGAATGCCTCCCAAAAGGACGTCAACATCTGATGCATCGGCCATGACTCAAGATGCCATTAGAAAACTAGTTGCTGACAGAGTCACCTCGGCTCTGGAAGCACAAGCTGCAACAATGGCAGGTACTAGTAATCCCAACAGGAACACCGGTCCTACTGGAACTCATGTAGCAAAAATAGGAAACTACAAAGAATTCATAAGTTGTCAACCTTTCTACTTCAATGGTACGAAAGGAGCAGTCGGCCTCATTCGTTGGTTTGAACAAACCGAATCAGTATTTTCTCAAATCAAGTGTACGGAAGAAAACAAAGTAACATTTTCTACCGGTCCTCTTACTGATGATGCTTTGTCCTGGTGGAATGAATACGCCCAACCTATGGGAGTAGATCAAGCCAATTAAATCACCTGGACTGAGTTAAAACGACTCTTGACAAACAAATATTGTCCCCGAACTGAAGTCAGAAAGATGGAAGATGAATTCTACAATCTGACTGTGAAGGGAAATGATCTTAAACCTTACGTTAGAAGATTCCAAGAACTAGCGGTCATATGCCCAAGCATGGTACCGAACACTGAGAAACTCCTGGAAGCTTTCATCGGAGGATTGCCTATAAAGCCATTGAAGCGGATGTTCCTGCCTACTAAACCACAGACTTTTATGAGGAAGCCATAAACATAAGTTCCAAAGGTTAATAGGGATTCAGTACAAAACATAATTCTGAGCAAGAAACCAATAATCACAAACGAAAGTTTGATGATAAAAGAAACACCACCGACAACAAAAATTACCCCAATGATCGCAACGACAATAACCACTCCAATAACAACGACTACCAAGACAACCACAACAATAACAACCATAACCAGGATTACCACCAACAGAATAAAAGGCAAGAAACCTCCAGGACTTATGTAGCCACCAATGGGTATACTGGAAACAGTCCCTTGTATGAAAGATGCACCCTGCATCACATAGGACCTTGCACTGTCAAGTGTCGAACTTGCAACAAGATAGGTCATCTGACCAAGAACTGCAGAACCAAAAGACCGGCTACTGGAAACAATCTACAACTAATATTTGTAACTTGTAATGCATGTGGAGAAAAAGGACATTATGCAAATCAATGCTCAAAAGTAAACAACAGGGCCACAGGAAAGCACACTTAGAGACAAGCTTGCTTCTGTTCACTTTAGGATATCTACCCTAGAAACAACTCCCGAGGATATTCAAATTGCCACCAGTTATATGAAGGATCTTCTGAAACACACTTCATAAGTTTAAATACTAAGCTATTACATTGCCAATCTATTACTTTTATCTAGAATCCCACCACGAGACATGTAGCATAAGTGTTAATACTCTTAAAGTTTTGGTAATGTAAGATATGTAAGATAAAGTTATTCATGAAATAATAAAGTGGTGATTTCGTTACATCTTGTTATCTGATGATATCAAAACTCGACATCGTTTGTCAATCTCATTAGTTCTATTATATTCAACTCTGAATACTCATCTTATACCTTTGAAACACTTATTATCATTGGAATGCAACCATAAAGATCCTCGACTGATAATATGGGCATCAATGCAATTAATGTCTCATTATCCTTCTCATTGCTTATTATGATTTTGAGAAATCATATCATCTTCTATACATCACCACTTTGATATTATGTTTTATGCTTAAATGATTTATAATTGTCTTATTGAAATGAATTAGGACGCTTCTTCATTTGAATAAGGAAATTATAAACCACCAAACTATGAATTTATAAATTCTCAGTTACAAGGATTGGGACGCCTATTTTTGTAAATGACAAATTATAAATGAATAGGCTTGAGTATATTACATGTGTACAAACAACATTCTTTCAATCTGTGATCTGTTTGTACAAACAAAACTCTTATTCCATATGAATGAATCTCTGAACTTCTACACTCTATCATTCAACTAAATCTCGGGACGAGATTTCTGTAAGGATGGGGGACTATAACAACCCGCAATTTTCATCAATGTAAATATCCATCTATTAAGTTAGATGCAATGTACTATCTATCTATTATATATGAACCACCTTTTTAGGGAATTTTTTTGCTTATTACATTACTTGCTTACCAATATCTTAATATACAATGCAACTTGCATAACTAAAGTTAACGAGCTCATGCAACCTACTTATGGCAATCCTATCTACATATATGTCAAGCAAACATCATAATATGTCAAGTCAATATCTTAATATCATTATTACAAAGTACATTACTCATATAATGTACCATTTGCAACGTTATATCAAGACAGGCTTTAAACCATTATCGTATACCTCTAAAACCCTAATTCCATGTAAAGTAAAACTCAATTTATGCTCACAGCTACTAAAGCATATGACAAGTAATAATCATCTCATTTGAAAAAAAAAAAAAATTATAAAACTCCCTCCAAGTCAAGGTACAAGTCCTTAAAAGCACAACATACAAATCATTAAGCATAACATTCCAAAATAGCCCAATTAACTCTGTTTTCCTACGAAGTCTTGTACAAACTATTAAGTACATACTGTACAAACAAGCAATGGACAACTATTTAATAATATTTCCCTCCATACTTCTAAACACTTAGACTCATGTCAACTAAATCTCAGGCAGATTTCTGTACGTATAAGGGGAATATAACAACCCGTATTTTCTCATCAATGTAAATATCCATCTATTAAGTTAGATGCAATGTACTATCTATCTATTATATATGAACCACCTTTTTATGGGGAAAATTTTCACTTTATAATATTACTTGCATAACTAAAGTTAACAAGCTCACGCAACCCACCTATGCCCATCTCTATATCGAATGATAATATCCATATAAACATCTCCACTATGTCAAGTCACTGGAATGATCTTAATAATCATTTTACAAAGTACATTACTCATATAATGTACCATTTGCAACGTTATATCAAAACAGGCTTTAAACGTTAAATGTTTACCTTTAAACCCTAACTATATGTAATGTATACATATAAAATCAATGTACAAGCAATCAAAGCATATGTACAAGTAATATAACATCTCATTTGAAATATAAACTCCCTCCAAGTCAAAGTACAAGTCCTTAAAAGTATAACTGTTTCATCATTAATGCACGATATTCCAAAATAGACCGTTATTACTCCGTTTTTCTAAGAAACTTGTACAACAAATAAAGTATCAAGGTATAAAGAATGTCATGCACTTCATTTAACATTCTATATTCATTCTCTTGGATCTATAGTATGAGGCCGTGGTATGGGTATTTATATTATTGCTGGGGGGGTTTGAGTGAGGGGGGTTGTGGTGGGGTGGGTAAAGGTATCGTGTGTGTGTGGGGTGTTAAATAAACAGAAGTTAGAGAACGATTGATGTTATACCACTATTCAACCATCAGAGAGACAAATAACGACGGAGTGGGGCGATAGTGAGGGGGTTGTGATTGGGAGGGGTTACTAGGTGTTTGATTATGATAGATATTTGTAATGGATAAGTGTGATATTATATAGTTTTGAGGTATAGTGGATAGATTGTAAGTATGGGGTGTGTGTGGTGGTTGTTGTGTGTTTGTAGTGGTGTTGTGTGTTGGTTGGTTGTGTGTTGTAGGTGTTTGGATTTGTGTTTGGTTAGGTTTGGTGATGGTTTAGTTTTTTAGAGGTGTGTGTTGGTGTGGTTGGTGATTTTGTGTGTTTGTGTTGTTGTGGGAAGTGGGGTGTTTTGTTGTGTTGTTGATTTAAAAGGAGGGGGGAGGTGGGGTTAAATGGGTGATTGTTAATGATTTATTTTAAAGTTGATAAGAAAGAAAGTTATAGGTTTATGTAGTTAGAGGGAGGGAAGATTTTGAATATGAGGGAAGGGGATATTGAAAATATAGATAATAATATTTAAAGAATTTATATAAGTGAGTATAGATAAGGTAATGGATAAGTATTTAAGAAATTAGTGAAAAGTGAGAGAGATATTATTATTATTGTTTTTTTTTGTTGTGGGTGATTGTTATGGTTTGAGTTGTGTTGTGGGGTAGGGGGGGTTGAATGATAATGTAATTTTTTTTGGGAGTTGGGGGGTGATTTTTGTTGGGTTTGTTAGGGAGTTGAGAGGTGGTGTTTGATGATGTTGAGGGGATGGGAATGAGATAAGGGATAATAAAAAAAAAGATAAAGTGTAATGTAAATGGGTGTGTCGTGGTAGGGGTGAAGCTTTTATTATAGACTTAGTAGTAATAATAGATTAAAAGACTAGAGGAATTACATTAAAGTTTACAACCACGTTGATTAATTTTCGTTTCAAAAATGTAAAAAGAGTAAATGGTCGATTGATTAGGGTTCTTTAGGTGTCTAATGATTTAAATCGTGATAATGAAGTTATAATGTATGAAATGGGATTATAATTAAGTATTTACAACTTAGTTGAGTAAGGTTAGGTTTAAAAACTGATAAAAACAAAGAAACGGGTTACGGTTTAGTATTTAGCCTCGGGTTAGGGTTTCCTAGTTGATTTTCATAAATCTTTTGGACAAACATGAGAATAATATAAATGTAAATGAAGTGCATGACTTTCTTATACCTTTGTACTTAGTAGTTGTTTGTATACAAGTTTCTAAGGAAAACGGAGTAAAACGGCTATTTTGAATAACGTGCATTATGAACTTATACATTATACTTTAAAGACGTGTACTTTTGCGACATTGAGGGAGTTTATATTCAGAATGAATGTTAATATTACTTGTACATATGACTATTGTTTGCTTGTACATTGATTTTATATGGTATATCAATATACATATAGTAGAGGTTTAAAGGTAAACATTTAACGTTTAAAGCCGGTTTTGATATAACGTTGCAAATGGTACATTATAGGAGTAATGTACTTTGTAAAAATGATATTAAGATATTGACTTGACATATTGGGATGTTTATATGATATAAACATAGATATAGATGGCATAGGTGGGTTGCGTGGCTTGTTAACGTTTAGTTATCATGTAATATAATAATGCGAAAAATTTCCCCGTAAAAAGGTGGTTCATATATAATAGATAGATAGTACATTGCATCTAACTTAATAGATGGATATTTACATTGATGAAAATTACGGGTTGTTATAATCCCCTATCCGTACAGAAATCTCGTCCTGAGATTTAGTTGAATGAGTCTAAGTGTTTGAAATGGAGGGAAATATTATTAAATAGTTGATCATTGCTTGTTTGTACATTGTACTTAATAGTTTGTACAAGATTCGTTAGGAAAAACATGAGTATAATGCGGCTATGTTGGATGTTATGCTTAAATGATTCTGTTGTGTTGCTTTTAAGGACATTGTACCTTGAACATGGAGGCGTTTATATTTCAAAGAGATGTAATATTACTGTGTAGCACTATGCTTTAGTAGCTTGTGCCTAAACTTAGATATTTACTTTACATGGAATTAGGTTTTTAGAGGTATATACGATAATAGTTTTTAAATGCCAGTCTTGATATAATGTTGCAAAAGGGTACATTATATGAGTAATGTACTTTGTAATAATGATATTAAGATATTTACTTGACATAGTTATGCAGTTTACTTACATATATGTAGATTTGGATTGCCCATAATAGGTTGCGTGAGCTCGTTCACGTTAGTTATACAAGATGCATTGTATATAAGATATGGTAATAGCAAAGTAATTTAATAAGCAAAAAAATTCCTAAAAAGGTGGTTCATATAAATAGATAGATAGTACATTTGCATCTAACTTTAATAAGGATATTTACATGATATATATCACAAATTTATTGTGTGGTTAGGGGAAGGCCCCCATCCTTAACAAGAAATCTTGTCCTGAATTTAAATTGCATGATAGAGTTGTAGAAGATCAGCAGATTCATTCAGTATGGAATAAGGAGTTTTGTCTTGTACAGAACAGATCACAGATTGAAAGAATGTTGTTTGTACACATTAACGATGTAAGTAAAACTCAAGCGTATTCATTATAAATTTTGATCCATTTACAAAAAAGCGTCCCCAGATCCTTGTAACTGAGAATTTATAAATTCATAGTTTGGTGGTTTATAATTTCCTTATTCAAATGAAGAAGCGTCCTAATTCATTTCAATAAGACAATTATAAATGATTTAAGCATAAAACATAATATCAAAGTGGTGTTGTATAGAAGATGATATGATTTCTCAAAATCATAAACATAAGCAATAAAGGATAGATGAGACAGTAATTGCAATGGCGATAGCCCATATTATCAGTCGAGGATCTTTATGGTTGCATTCCAATGATAATAAGTGTTTCAAAGGTATAAGATGCGTTTTCAGAGTTGAATATAATAGAACTAATGAGATTGACAAACGATGTTGAGTTTTGATATCATCAGATAACAAGATGTAACGAAATCACCACTTTATTATTTCATGAATAACTTTATCTTACATATCTTACAATACCAAAACTTTAAGAGTATTAACACTTATGCTACATGTCTCGTGGTGGGATTCTAGATAAAAGTAATAGATGACAAGGATAATAGCTTAGTATTTAAACTTATAAAGTGTGTTTCAGAAGATCCTTCATATAACTGGTGGCAATTTGAGAATAATCCTCGAGTAGAGTTGTTTCTCTAAGGTAGATACCAAAGTGAAACAGAAGATCTAAGACTGTCATCTAAGTGTGCTTTCCTATGGCCTTTGTTGTTTTACTTTTGAGAGCATGATTTGCAAATGTCTCTTTTTCTCCACATGCATTACAAGTTACATACTAGTTTGTAAGTGTTTCCAGTAGCCGACCTTTTGGTTCTAGCAGTCTTGGTCAATGACCATATCTTGTGCAGAGTCAACACATTTGACAGTGCAAGAGTCCTAGTGAGGCGAGAGTGCATCTTTCACACAAGGCACTATTTCCAATATACCATTGGTGCAACAAATCCTGGAGGTTTCTCGCCTTTATTCTGTTGGTGGTACATCCTTGGTTTAGTTGTTATTGTTTATGGTTGTCTTGGGCAGTCGTTGTTATGAGAGTGGTATTTTCGTTGCGATCATATTGGGAGTAATATTTGTTGTCGGTAGTGTTTCTTTTAATCATCAACCTTTCGTTTCGTGATTCATTGGTTTCTGCTCAGAATTGTGTTGTTGAGTTACCATAATCCATTAACCTTTTGACTTTGTCAATGCTTCCTCTAAAGTCTGTGTGTTAGAGTGCAGTAAAATTTCTTCAATGCGTCTAGCAATCCTCCGATGAAAGCTTCCAGGAGTTTCTTGCTCAGTGTTCGGAGAGATACATGCCTTCTGGGCATATACACCCAGTTCATGGAATCTTTCTAACGTAATGTCTTAAGATCATTTCCATTCACAGTCAGATTGTAGAACTCATCTTCCATCTTTTCTGACGTATTCAGTACGGGGACAAAATATTTGTTTTGCTTAAGAGTCGTTTCATAACTCAGTCCAAGGAATTGAATTGCTTGATTTACTCCCATAGGTTGGCGTCATGCAATTCCACCAGGACAAAGCATCATTAGTAAGAGTACCGGTAGCAAATGTTACTTTGTTTTCTTCAGCACACTTACTTTGAGAAAATATTGATTCAGTTCGTTCAAACCAACGAATGTGGCCGATTGCTCCTTTCGTACCATTGAAGTAGAAAGGTTGACAACTTATGAATTCTTTGTAGTTTCCTATTTTTTGCCTACTGTAGTATCCAGTAGGACCCTGTTCTGTTGGGATTACTAGTACCTAAGACACCATTGTTGCAGCTTGTGCTTCCAAGAAGCTGAGGTGACGCTCGTCAGCAAACTAGGGTTTCTAATGGCATCTTGAGTCATGGCCGATGCATGTTTTCGCGAGGCTGTTAAAGAGTAAAGATAATAAGTTTTAACAACTAACCACATTATTTATATATTACACAAAAAAGCATGTGATTGTTCACCTTTGATCGTGGACATGCATAGTATAGTTTACCACGGGTTTCATGTTTATACGATTCTCGCAGAACTACATCTCCGGCTCCACAACGACACGCAAAAGCTTCATATGGCACCATCTTCACCATAATAACAGTGTGATATGTTTGTGGTTGTGATGGTAAGAATGTGTGTGATATATTTGGAGGGATTTTTTGGCGGGAGTATAGGGCTACAGGAGGAATTGGCGGGATGTACAACGATGTAGATCGCGCAAAGTTAAGAGTGATCCAGTCAATGTCATAGAGTTGTCCTATCAATGCTTTTAAATAAAAGTTAAAATTTATAGATCGCGCAAAGTTAAGAGTGATCTAGTCAATGTCAGAGAGTTGTCCTATCAATGTTTTTAAATATTATATGTAATGTTGTATTTATACCCAGTAAAATTAATCTTAGAGCCATAACCAGTAAAATTTCTAAACAATGTCTGAGAATATACCATTTGATCTTCAATTGGCTATCATGAATAGACTTCCAGTGAAATCTTTACTCCAATTTCGTACAGTTTCAAAGTCATGGAAGTATTCCATATACTGTTCCAACTTTGTTCGTGAATACAGTTTTCGTGAGAGCAATAATTGTTTATATTTAACCTTTAAGCAAAATTTTAAAGGTGTTATATGCTTGGTAGATGATAATTTAGCACTCTCACCTGTCGTTTCCAATTAAAAAAACTTCAATCTTACACCATTTGCTACATCTGAAGGTGTATGGTGTTTTTCATATAGGGAAAACTCAATGCTTTTAATTTGGAACCCATCATTTAAAAAATCGGTCTGTATTTTAGTCCTCAATTACTTGTTAGAACCTGACTCACCCAAAATGTTATTTGGTTTTGGTGTCCATCCTGTCACGCTAGACCCAACACTTTTAAAGATAAATTATCCCTATTATGGTCAAGGTCCATGGTATGTGTCAGTATTTACATTAAGCTCCAGAACTTGGTATAAACTTGATAGTTACTATTTACCATGTGAATCTATAAGAATTAAACGGTCAGGTCAAGCTGTTGTTGGTGGAAAAATATTCTGGGTTAGTTCAAAGATGTTTTATAGTGATGATGGTATTTCATATAAAATTTACATGTTAGTTTCATTTGATTTGATTACTCACCAATTTTAGGTAATAGACATGCCTAAAGAGATGCTAGTCGGGTAATGTTTACCTCCTTACTATATTTCCCAGCTTGGAGACTGTATTATAATATCTGATAGTTTTAAGTTTGTTGACTTTAGTATTATATATGCATGGGAGCTGTTGGGAATTATATTTGAGTTGATAAGACAAAACAAGAATGAAATAAGAAAGACTTAAAAGACAAAGGAGGAATTCTTCAAAAGATGTAAGATTTCAGAAGATCTCCTTAAAGAAGGAAACAAGAACAACATTGATGACTTGCTTAAAAGGATAAAGACAAGTTATTAATGCTATTAATTGTTGATAGGAAAGAATTAATGTTGATTAATACTATTTAATAGTTTCCTAATTGTATTATGTTTCCTTTGTAAGTCATGATCTCTCCCTATATAAAGAGATCATAGACATAGGTTTTAAGTGTGCCAAAAAGTGTGTGTGCACCAAAGGTGTAAAACGTGTTGTGTGTGTGGGTTTACACGTCCCACAAGAGATAGATGCTAGCATGGTGGTGTAGCCTCAAGAATCTTATGATTCCTGTTACATTTTGTTGATGTAACCGTCTTACCATTGATCAAGTAAGATTGGGGCTTGTAGTAGTCATGTATCTTAGGTGATGATGATGAAAAACCTTGTATTAATAACAATGATTCAATGTTTGAATACCGCCTTTGTTATTAATTCATCCTAGATCATGTTCTAAACAAACAAGAGCTTAAACGATCAAAGAACCTATTACGTGTTTTAGGTTTTCACAATTGGTATCAGAGCCTCGTGGCTCTCGATCCAGGATCTACAAGGTTTTGAAGAAACCCTAAAACCCTAATTTTTAAAGAAATCAGTTTGTGGTTAAAGTTTTATGGGGTTTTAAAGTTTAATTGATATAACAAGGTTTAAAATATTCCTCTCTACCTGTTTTGGGTATGCAATACGATTGTTAAGCATTGTTACTATTCTTAAAGGGTTTTGTACATCATAAAGATTTTTCAATTAGGGTTTCACTTGAACAGTTCTTGAATGTTTGTTGATCTTCACACGGCTATTCTTGTAAGTCGTCTAGGGCGTGCATGGATTTATTATTGTAGCTCGTGTTGTATTGCTAAACCTTGTACTAGTGAAGACGACTACCATGGATATCAAGACAAGATCCATATGTTCGTATTGAATATGGTAGTAACAGATCACGTACTTGTACTCATACAGATGGAGAAAAGAATCCCATCTTTCAAAGAGAAGTTTGTGTATCTTTTGATTCAGATCTGTTTCGTTGCTTGTCATAAAGTGATTCTTCATTGATATAGCTGTTGTTTATAAGTTGGTTACAGTCGTGTGATAGGGTTGGAAGAAAACTCTAATTGAGGTGCTGCTCGTGTGTATGATGTTTGTTCGTTATGCTTGAGGGTTTGTGAGAGGAGAAACCCTAATCTTATACACATGGGTTCTGATTGGTTGTGATCGTGGGCCCTATGTTAACATTGCTTGGAATTATATGCTGCTAGAGTTGTAGGGAGTTTATGTCACACAAGTATGTTGCTGCCATCACGTGTATACTGTTTGGGCTTCAGGGATTAATACTGCTTGCACGTATATATGTTTTCATATTGGTGTTGTACAAGGTATGGTTAAAACTGTTCATTTATATTGGTGATGTCTAAGCAGTTAATATAGCATGTGTTCAAAGAAGAATTGTTTTTGGGCTTTATTACTATTGGGCTTCGAAGTAAATTTATGTTGCTTGGGTGTATTTGTTAATACTGCTTGGAGATACTTTGTGCCGCCTTTTATATCTTATGCTGCTATTGATATCCGAGAAAAGGTTTCGACTCTTAGCTTCGCTCGAGAAAAGGTGATCTCGAACAGATGGGCAACACACACAGAAGAGTTTGGTGTTTTGATTTATTACATACACAGGTTCAAGAGTGTTTTGATTTTGGTTTAAATGTTTAAAGGCTAATATTTTTGGATTTATTGCAAAAATTGGTTACGAAGTTTATTTGGTATCTCTTATTTGAGATTGAAGTAAGTTTTACGAAGGAGTTTACTTATTTTATCTTGAAATCGGGGTTGGGTGGTTGCATGATTTCAATGATAACTTGCTTGAACATTTACGGTTTATGATTGGGACTTGGTTTATCTAGTTTCCAGCGGTCAAGGGGTGGTTGGTTGAGGACCTGGTAAACTATCACTTAAAGGAGTTACGTTGTAGTGCTCAGTGTCACACGAAGATGTCGATGTGGATAAATTCAAGAGGTGATGTGTTTTTAGAGATTTGATCAGCACAAATTCTCTACACCGTTCTTCAATCTACAATAGTGCAAGCTTAAGTAACAAATTTGGGAGATTTTACTTCAGTATCAAGTTCGGTATATTAAGTGTACTTCATCAGTAATCATTACATAGAGCTTACAGAATTGAAGATTCAAGAAATGGTTAACATATGAGTTTCAGGGGAAGCTTAATGTTAAAATGTTTAACCATTTATATGCTACATCAAGGTGAAGGTTTTTACTACTGCTAGCCTTTGTTATATGCTAGTGTAAGTTTCTGTCTGATCAAGTTCATTTTTATTAAGGCTGCGTAATGGAGGGCAAATTTGGCGTTGATTGGAATACTTGGATTAGAAGTGTAATATTGGTTTGTAGTTGTGAAGATCAAAGTTGCATACTTTAGTCTCCTATTTGATATTGACAATAAAAGAAAGAAGGATTGATGATTTGCAACTTGTGGATACTTGGTGGAATCGGCCATAGTTAAGGGAAGTTTCTTCGTATATTATCTTCAGGGAGTTCGTGCTTATTGTTTTGTCATTATCAACTAGGGATGATTGTTGGGAATATATTTGAGTTGAAAAAGACAAAACAGAATGAAACATGAAGGACTTAAAGGAAAGGACCTACAATCGACACTAGTGTTTCTTCTTGCTGGTGGAGTATATTCTAAAAGATGGAAGTATCAAAAGATACTAAAAGATATGCTCAAGTAGAATAAAAGATAAAGATTAAAAGATTTACTTTCCTTATTGTATATTATTATTTCCTTTCTGGTAAGTCATGATTCTTCTCCCTATATAATGAGATCATAAGATATAGGTTTACAGCATCCTAAAAGTGTGTGTGTGTACACAAGAAGATGTAGACGTCTAGTATAGTTGGTGTAGCCTTAAGGTAATCAAAGTTTTTCTTGATCCCTGTTACAGTTCATTGATGTAACCGTATTTCTTGATTAAAGGAATATTGGGGCTGTGGTGAATTGTTTGGTAAACCTTGTTATGATAATCATTGTTATATGTTTGAATATTCCGCCTATGTTATCATTATCCTAGATTAAAGGTCTAAACAACCTAGAGTACAATGATTTATAGGTTTAACAATTAGGCGTTGATATCAAACCTTGAGTTATTGTCCTATACAACAGATTTTTAGGTTTCAATACAACGATTTACTAGGCTTTATTGTCCATACAACGATTTATTAGGTGTCTACAATAAGCTGTTGTGCATAACAAGTTTTAGTGATTTTTGCCAGAGAAAAAGGTATTTAGAGAGTATTTGTGTAGCTAGGACTCCTCAGCAGAATGGTGTAGCTAAGAGGAGGAATTAGGACACTAATTGAGGCTGCTAGAACATTGTTAGCTGACTCTATGATGACCTCCCAAATTTTGGCAGAAGCAGTTTCTACTGATTGTTATGTACAAATAGGGTTTAGTAGTTAAGCCTCATAATCAATAGACTCCTTATTCACTTTTTAGAGGTTTACAACCAGCTCTAAGGTTTTATGAGACCTTTGGGTGTCATGTTACTATTCTTAATACTTGGGTCAGTTTAGGCATAGTTGACTGGCCAAAATGATGAAGGTTTCTTTGTTGGATCACTCTTTGAGTAGTATAAGCTTTTGGGTATACAATACAAGAACTAAAGGGAGAAGAAACTTGCATATTGGGTTTTTAAAGGATACTAAGCCTATGATAGAAGGTACTGGTCCAAAATGGTTGTTTGAGATTGATTCTCTATCCAATAAATGAAACTACTTGTAACCAGTTACTGCAGGTCACAGTTTCTAATAACTCTGTAGGTACACAGAAGAAAAACAGTCACATGAGTGCAATTATGATGCCATTTGGATAGATTCTTCCATACTTTGATTCCTACAGAGAATGTTTATAATGGTGAACCAAAAAACTGCTGTGATGCTCAAAAGCTGGTATGAGATGGTCTAAATATAAGAATGATGAACAAGAAAGGTTTTCAGATGGATAACCAGTTCTAAGATGTTAATGCGTTTGGGGCAAGAAGTTTATACTGCCAGTCAGATGTTAATACTTGGTAGTCTGAACTTAATGCTGTTGGTCATCAGTTAGTACTGCTAGACCAAATGAAGAATACATCACTGAAGAAGAACCAATAGAAAATTTGATTTGTGGGAACATTACAATTTCCCTATATTGTTCCTACCACTCCCAATACAAGAATTCAATAAAGATTATCTAATGGACAATGTGATTGGTGAAGTGCAGTTACACTGTTCAGACAGAAGAATGTTAATAACCTACTTCTGAAACAAGGGGTTCTCAGTGATGTGTTTGACAGGACATGATACCCTAAATACTTGTTTATATGCTTGTTTCCTATCACAGATTGAACCAACAAGCATTGCTAAAGCTCTATCTGATTCATCCTGGGTGGAAGCAATGCAGGAAGAACTTCTGCAATTCAAACTTCAACAAGTTTGGATACTAGTGGATCTCCCTAATGGAAAGAAGGCCATTGGAACAAAATGGGTCTTCAGAAAACACAGACGATGAAAAGGGGAATCTTGATAAGGGAATAAAGCAAGGTTAGTTGCACAGGGTCATAGACAAGAAGAAGGTATTGATTATGAAGAAGTGTTTGCACCTGTGGCAAGAATTAAGGCAATAAGATTGTTTTTGGCCTATGCTTCTTTTATGGGTTTTCTGGTATATCAAATGGATGTAAAGAGTGCTTTCTTATATGGAACCATTGAGGAAGAAGTCTATGTGACTCAACCACCAGGATTTAAAGATCCTGACCATCCAGACAAAGTTTACAAGGTGGTCAAAGCACTTTATGGGTTGCATCAAGCACCAAGAGCATGGTATGAAACTTTGGCTAACTATCTTTTGAGCAATGGGTTTAAAAGGGGCAAGATAGATCAGACATTATTTATCAAGAAGCAAAAAGGAGATATTTTGCTTGTACAGGTCTATGTAGATGATATTATCTTTGGCTCAACAAACAAGGAGTATGTACTGTTTTAGAAGCTATGAAAGATAAGGTTCAGATGAGTTCTTATGGTGTGAACTAACTTTCTTTCTAGGTTACAAGTACAACAGAAGGAGACGAATGGAATATTCATAAGTCAGGACAAATATGTAGCTGAAATTTTGAAGAAATTCAACTACTCTGATGTGAAGTCTGCTTTCAACTCCTGTTGATTTAAAAAAAAACCTTTGGTCAAGATGGAGTTGCTGATGATGTTGATGTATTTCTCTATAAATCTATGATTGGGTTTTTGATGTACTCTCACTGTATCTAGACCAGATATTATGGTGTGCAGTATGTGCATGTGCTAGATTTCAAGTTACTCCTGAGACATCACATCTCTTAGCAGTCAAGAGGATTTTTAGATTTTTATAAGGCAAACCAACTTTGGCTTTGGTATTCTAGGGATTCTCCTATTTGAACTGGTTGCTTTATACTGATGTGACTAGGCTTGGACAAACTATTGTTTTGAAGTATACAACTGGGAGGTTGTTAGTTTTTGAGGAAAAACGGTGTGATATCTTGGCTGTGTAAAAGCAAACTGCTGGTTGACCATCTTTACAAATGAAGCTGAATATGTGGCTGCTGCTAGATGATTGTAGACAAGTATTGGTTCAAAAACCAATTGCTGGATTATGGGTATAATTTCATAAACACTGTCATTAAATATTTGACTTATAACAGTACTATCTGCACTTATTGAAAAATCCTGTTCAACATTCTAAATCAAAACATATAGAGATTAGGCATCATTTTATAAGAGATTGCAACACTTAAATGTTCAATACAGTGGTTAAAATTCATACTGATGTAATGTTGCAGAATCTTCTTACAATTAGGTTTTGATGGCAGGCAGATTTCAATTCTTGGTCCTCAAGTATTGGGAATGCTAAATCCCTTATTGTCTATATCTCTTTGTGTTTTTGTAAAGTTGTGTAAAGGATTATTAATGTTAGTTTCTCAATTAATATATAAGTTTTAATTAAAACTCGGTAGTAATACTTAGATGTTTTGTTAAATCAATTAGTTATTGTTAATGGTAAGAAGAAATGTTTTGATATTTGTATATTTGGTGTGAACTAACATTTGCCGGTTAAAGCTAGTGATTACAGATGTTGAACTGCTTTCACATTTGCGAAGATTTTATTGGTTATGGTTAACAAAGTTTACTTTTATTCATGGGTTTAGGATAATTATGGATCCTCATGATTTCCCACATGTCTATCTAGTCCTTTCTAGTATGGCTGGTGATGTATAGAGGCATGTTGTAGCCTAATTATTGAAGATAGGTTAATGCTGTTGACGTCAGTTAATTACTATAGGCGAAAATTACTACAATCAGGCAAATGTTAATGCTGTTAAGATGACATGGGCACCAAAGTTGCAACTGTTTCCAATTCTTATCATTTAAGGCATTGTTTGAGGGGAGGTTTCTTTATTTCTATAACCAACAAGCATGTATGAAAAGGAAATCTGTTATATCATAAGTATGTTCAATAAGGGATTTAAAAACATCTAGGATATCACAATAGGTCGGGACACAATGATACTCAGTATTGTGGTACCCTGACAACGGTGGTGATGAGGCTGCCTATAAGGAGTTGTGGTGACAGATTGGAAAAGGGCTGCCACTACTGTTCGAGCTTAGAAGCCAGAGCATGACAGTGGTAACATCAAATAAGACCCAATCTATGGCAACACTTAATGAGTCTTCTTAGGGAATTGATTCAGGTAGTGGTCCTAGGTGCCAAGATACCATATTGGGGGATGTGAATGCTCAAACTAGGTTTGAGATTACATCTATGCATTCCATTGATCCACCTCTATCAAGAGGTTACACACTTAAAAGTGGAGAGGACAGTATGAAACTCATTGGAATTGACAAAATTTTATACACATCTGTCATATAAAAACAGAAAGAGTGTCTTGGTAAGCCAAAAGAAATGAGAGAATTTGTGAGCTTAAAAACAGAAAGAGAGATGTGTGCATAAAAACAGAAATGAGTGATTATTTGAGCAAAAAGAATTGAGAGATGTTGTGAGCATAAAAACAAAAAGAGAGTGTGTATGAATCAAATTTGATGATGAAAGTTGCTTATTGGAATGAAAATTGAATGATTACTGATGTATTCTTTTTAATGCTGCTCAATTTCTACTTAATGTTGCTAAGCTTAAGTTAATGCTGTTAGGCTTAAATTAGTACTGTCCGTATTGGTTTCTGCTGTTAGCGTATGTTAATATGACTGTTCATGTTTCGGCTGGTGAGGGTGATTCTATAAATAATTCGATTAAGGGTTTCATTTAATTCTTTATTCGATTTTCACTTATTCAAACACTTTCCAACCATAAACCCTAATTCAATTTTCATCTTTGATCATCAAATCCATCATTATGTCAAGCCCTAGTTTGATGAAAACACACAATCTGGTCGCGTGCTTGGAAAACCCGAAAGAAAGTGATGGGTTTGCAAGATAATAAATTTCCTGAGAAAGAAGTTTGTTTCATATGCTTTAACAGTCAATCCGGTGATCTACACATCTTACATTGAACAATTTTGGGCAACTGCCAAGGTACAGACAGTTAGTGGAGTGCGACATATACCCTTTGCTAGATTCGTCAAGTCTTCGTCACATCGTTTCTAAGCACGAACAAGTTATCTCCAAATGTTGTAAGCGATTTGAGATATGATAAGAACACAAACCCAAATAATTCCACTTCTTCATCAAATAGGTGATAATTAACCATCTTTGTAACCAATTTAAAACAATAAATACGAGCCATTAAACTGTTAAGAATATGTAAACCAAATCCAAAAATCAAAACTTCTTGATTTGCTGTGTCGTTCGAGATCTAACCTAGTACCAAAAACATGTACTGTCCGATATCGGACATAACTGACAGCATTAACTCATTTATCAAACAAAACGAGCAGTTGAAACTGTTATTAAACAAAACTACCAGTTTTAATTCTTTAAGCAGCACTAAGTCATAGCAGCACAAATCATCACGTCAGGTTCACCAGTAGTAATTCCTTAAGCCTAATTTCTTTGAGCCCAACACGTTAACAAGCAGCATAAGTATTACCATCAAATTAAATTGTTTACCAACGTGATAAAACCTTTTAAAAACATACGACTGGTGAAGGTACGTTATAGTACCACAGATCTGAGGAAGGTACGGCTTTATTCTTTGCCAACATGATTCCACTCAAATACTTATTATTGATCAACCATCTTCATCTTCCCAACCCAAGAAGAAACAACCATCTAAGAAGGCTCAGAGACAGGAGGCAGAGGTTCCTCAAGATGAGACAGAGCATGAGGAAAGTGTACCTACACCTTCCAATGATCCATAACCTAGTGGTGAGGATAGCATGCAACTAACTGAATTGATGGTTTTATGTACCAAATTACAAACACATGTTCTTGATTTAGAGAAAGCAAAGGATGCTCAAGCTAAGGAGATTGATGCTTTAAAGAAGAGGATCCAGAGGTTAGAAAGGAAGAAAATGTCAATACCTACAGGTTTGAAGAGACTCGGGAAAGTTGGTATGTCTAGGAGAGTTGAGTCCTCTGAAGATCAGGAGAGTTTGGGTGCTCCTGAAGATGCATCTAAACAGGAGAGGAGTATTGCAGATATTGATGCTGATAATGATGTTACTTTAGTTGATGAAACTCAAGAAAGATAGGATGATGACTTGATGTTTGATACTGGAGTTTTGGATGATGATGAGATGCCTGTGGAAGCTAAAGTTGATGGAAAATATGAAGCAGTTACTACTGTTAGTGTTGATGATAGTACTGCTGGTGAAGTAGTTACTACTGCCAGTGTTGATGATAGTGTTGTTCCTACAACTATTGAGGAAATCACTTTGGCTCAGACACTTATATAGATTAAAGCAGTTAAGCCTAAAGTTGTTACTACTGCTGCTACAACAACAACAACTACAATACCCAAGGCTAGAGGGGTAGTAGTACAGGAGCCAAGTGAGTTCAGAGTTCTACAAGAGACACAACCTTCAAGTTCTAAAGATAAAGGAAAAGGTATTATGATTGAGCCTGAAGTTTCTTTAAATAGAAAAGATCAAATTGCTCTTGATGAATAAATTGCAAGAGATATTCAAGCTAAGTTGGATGCTAAATTAATAGAAGATCAAAAGCTAGCAAGGAAACAAGAAGAAGAAGCCAACATAGCATTAATTGAGTCATGGGAAATACAAAAGCTATGATGGAGGCTGATAGATTGTTGGCTGAGAGATTCCAATCAAAAGAAAGAGAGGAGTTGACAGATGAAGAAAAAGCAAAACTATTTATGGAACTAATGGAGAAAAGAAGAAAACATTTTGCCGCACTCAGAGCACAAGAAAAGAGAAACAGACCTCCTACCAAGGCACAAAAGAGAACTCAAATGTCTACTTATCTTAAACACATGGGTGGATACACATTCAAACAACTAAAGGGAAAGAGTTTTGATGAAATTCAAAAGTTGTTTGATAAGGAAATGAAGAGGATAAATACCTTTGTGGCTATGGGTTCTAAGGTACATGAAAGCAAAGAAAAGAAGGTAGAAGGTAGTAAGGAAATAGCTAAAGGCAGCAGAAAGAAGATGCTTGGAAGGAAAAGAGTAGGGAAAGAACAACAACAAGAATCCTCAAAGAAACAAAAAGTGGAGGAAGAAAAAGAGTCGAATGAAGTTGAGGAAGTTGATGAAGATGAAGATATAGCAATTGATGCTATACCACTTGCTACCAAATTACTAGTGATTATTGATTATAAGCTTCTTAAAGAAGGTATGATGATACATTATCAGTTGATAAGAGCATATGGAAGTTTTAAGAGATACTCTTCAATGATAAGGATGCTACAAGGAATAGACAGAGAAGACTTGGAAGTTCTTTGGAG
>BQNB010012379.1:6074-57196 GCA_026074375.1 Tanacetum coccineum
AGGGGGATTGAGATTCTTGGTTTTCTAAAGTGTTTACTTATGGCATTGCGTGAGGACATGGCAATAGTTTAGTATGAGGGATTTTGGTATGTGCTTAATTATACATACCTTTTACCCATAAAAGCGAGCCTAAATGACCAAAAATGGACATAAAATGCCAAATATATATGTGTTTTGTGATTTATGACTGTGCAGGTAATGGATATTCAATAAAGGACAAAAACAAAGCCAAAACTGACAAAACCAAGCACGGGATTAGAAAGAGCATGAAAAAATCAAAGTCGAAGACGTGTTTATCTTAAATGAGTCAACTCGCACCCATTTAATGGGCCGACCCAGCTCATTAAGCCTTTATCTATAAGTCTTACAAGTTAAAATGGTTCAAGTCCAATCCAACACAAACTGGCCCAACTTAAGCCCAAACCAAAAGTCCATTAACCCTTTACCATAACACCCTTTACCCCTTTTAACTGTTAATCCTTAAGGACTAACACTGCTAGTCCTTATACCGTTACATCGTTAGTCCCTAGTTATTACACCGTTACTCCTCAAACAATTACACCCCTAGTCCTAAACCTTACCCTGTTACCCTTTTACCCTGACCCCGTTATCCCCAAAACAAACCTAAACCATTTCCCGCCAAACCCAAAACACTATTCATTATCTCTTTCACTCTACCCTGCACCACGACAAAAACCCTCTACCCTACTATTACCCATCATTCTCACCTTCAACCCTACTTCACAAACCAACAAATCCACCTTGGCAATCCTCTACTTTCTGATTGGTTAATAGGACAAGGACCAAATTCAAGGGTTGTCATTCAAGAACTTAGAGAACAAGATAATTGAAGGGCTATGATGAAGCTTTTGAAGCCTCTCTCACAACAAACACAACAAGCATAACAGAAAGCTTATGATCGGCTATAAATAGTGTGTGTTTTCACACATTAGAGGAGAGTAGTTTTTATCTAGTTTTTTAAATAGCTTTTTACTTGTAACTTTCAGCATATATTAAGTTTGTTTTAGCTTATTTGTATTTTTTTTAAAGCCTTGTACTCAGATTTTAAGTTTAATGAAATTTATGTTTTTTATGTTAAGTTCTGTTTTTAAGTTAATGCGATTTATGATTTAAAAATATTTATTAAGCTAACATAAGCTCTTTTTACCTTTTACATAAGCTGTTTATTTAAGCAATATAAGCTTTTCCATAGCTTATAGTGTTTTAAGTCACAATCCACCAAAAATCACTCAAAAAGAGCTTTTATGGTTGATAAGCCAATTCTGGAAGGGCTTATAGGTTTTACCAGCTTAGCTTTGATAAGCTGGAGCTTGTAGATCAGCTCATTAAGAGCTTATTTCCCTTTGTTTAGAGCAAAGGGCAAGGTACTCTATCCTTTACATTTTATAGCTTTAAACTGCTTATTGCTTATTTATGCTTATTTACTGTTTATTTACTGCTTTTCTATGCTTATCTATGATGTTTAATGCTTATTCATGTCTTCTTAATGTTTAGATTTCACTTGTTCATGTTTTTCATTAAGATTGCATTTTTAGCTTAAAAACTGCTTAATCTTGTTTGCTTATTTTCAGTGCTTATAGTAGTGTTCTATTTGCTTATTTGTACTTATATTACTTAGTTATTAATCTTTTTTCACAAATTCATATTTTTCTAAGTCTTTTTAAGCATAAAATGGATTTTGGATTAATTAAGGAGTGTTTGGCATAAGCAACATCAACCAAGGTTAATCCTGTTTGAGTTCACTTTGGCTTTAAATCAACTTTGTTAAGCTTAATTTTGGTCTTATAATCTGTTTTCAAAAGTTTTTCATAGTTTTCTAATCAGTCTCTATGTTTAGCTAAATGCTTTTAGAATTTGTAGACTTTTAGCTTCTTAGAATAGCTTATATCATAGCTATTTAGAAATGCTTATAAGGAGTTGTTTATGGCGTTTATTTGAGTTTCAATATGCATTAGTTGCATCTGGTTTAAGTTTGCAATAGCCTCTGCAGTTTTAGCCTAAAATCAGTAAAGTTTGCTAGTTTGAATCAAGGTAAATTCAGTTTTTGAACCTTAAATTTAAGTAGGATTTAAGTTGTTTTAGGTGTAGATTGTCACACCCCGTAAAATCCCGGTTAGTATTTCGACCCACTTCGGTCATCTACTTTAAATTTTATACGTTACGTTTAAATCTGACAGTTTACCGGGGAACTAAACTGCGTAAAAACTGAGAAACGTCACCGGACGCGTTCCGGCATCGGTTATAAATTATTTTAGGCATTATATGTGTTATATTAGCTTTCCTGAGTGTTTCGTGATTTTAATCACTTCCGATATAAATTTTAGGGTTTAATCCTTTAAATTTCGTTTTTCGCGTTTTAGACCAAACGGAACCCCAGAAACTCAAAATCTTTTCGTGTAAACTCAAGTTATCGATAATATTATACCCTAAGCTTAAAAATTTTATTCACCTCTTCTTCTCTAGCCAAATGTGGTGCCTAAACCACAACAACATGCATACTTGAACTCTAAATTAAATCAACAAGCATCTTTCTTGAAATCCCATGCATGTGTTCATGCTTACACAAGATAGTGACACATGAGAATGTCATTCTCATGCACCATTTCTCATGTTGTTAAGACCATGTGTTTACTTACACTATTCTTACACATTTGACTAGTAACTTTGAACCATATCCATATTGAGTGAACCTTGGCTAGAAAATTTGAACCACAATGGTCCTTGTGACCAAGTTTTGGCCGAACCACCCAACACACACACTCTTGGTGTGTGTTGGTCACTTATGCACCACTTGAACCTTAAAACCCTAGCCATTTGCATATAAATACCAACACATTCTCACACTTAGGTTATAACTCATTTCACTAGCCACAAAATTTTCACACATCTCTCTTCCCTCTCCTCCCTTGCTCACGGCACAACTACAACACACAAGCACATCTATAAATTTTGATTTTCTTCAAGATCCAAGTGTTTAAAGTTCATTCCTAGTTATATCTAAGGTGTTGTGAAGCATTAATTCTTTGATTTCAAGAATTATAAAATTAGGGTTTTCAAGATTATTTGGGGTTTTTATAGATCTATAGTTTGTGGGTATAGATCTAGTGTTTTTGCTACATATTCTTCTTGATTTGTAAGTTTTACATGATCCTTATTTGGTTTCATCCATTATTTCTATAGATCTATGTTTGTTCATAAAGATCCATGTGTTTGTGTTAATTTTTACAAAAGAAATAAGTTAATATTTTGTCATCTTTTATAAAATGGAAGTAAACATTGTTACCACTTTATGTTTATGTCTTATATTATGTTCTTGGTGAGATTGAGAGTTGATGAGAGTTGCAACAATAGAGATTAGGGTGGATTAAAGTTTAGTTTTGTTGGTTGGTTGTTGGTGAATAAAGATTAGGGCTAGATTAAGCACTAATATGCGAGTTGGGTTGAGTTTTGGTCGTATTTCGGTAAAACAACCTTGCTGTCCCGAATTAGTTTTGTGGTTTTGAGCGACTTAAAAATGTTTTCATTAGGCGTAAAAGTAGTTTTTGAAGAGCTTATTTCGAATAGATAATTTTTCATATATCACACTTTAAAATCGGACTTAAAACGACCAAGTTATGGCCAAATGAAACTCGAAACATTTTTCGGCAAAATAGATGAATAGTGGGCTGTTGGGAATAGTAAAATGGGTTTCCGGGCACTTTCGGACGATTTTGGATGTTTTAAATGCAAGCAAAACATATAGAAAAACACGAAAGTTGTCCGGAATGATATTTTACTATAATGTTGGCAACTGCTTAGCCTAAAAGCAAAAAACGAGAGACATTTTTACCACAAATCGGAAAAATAGATTTTTAAGAACAACTCTAAATAATGCTTGCTGATTGGAGAAGAGAAAGGGGGTTTCGGGCACTTTCGGACGATTTTGGATGTTTTAAATGCGAGCGAAACACATAGAAATGCTAGGAAATTAATTAGAACAACTAGAAACGTCACGAAAGATTAATTGAGATGACGACCTTAATAAAAAGTAGGATTTATTAAAAATGGTACGAATTGGGCATTTAGGCGATGTAAACCATAAGGCTTAGGCGGGTTTAGGAATTGTTTAGCGATGTAAAATATAATGAAACTTAAGAAAATAAGGAAGTTATTAACGTTTTTTGAAAATAAAAAGTTTCCTAAAAGGGAAGTTTCCTAAATTAATAACTCTTTGAAATTGTCGGAATTTAACTAAGACATGGTAAAGTTTCAATAGTCTTTTATTACTAAAACGCAAACACACTTGGATGCTTTAAATGATGAACATGGATGCTTTACTTGTTTCTTTGACAAATGCTAAGTCATACCCATACTTACTCTAGGTCGCGGATAGACCTCTTATATCTTCATCTTTTGTTGCGGTTATCGCTTACCATGCTAAAGGTTAGGAGTTCATAGCCCCACATTTTACTGATTTACAAAACCCTTATATATGGGGGGGGTGAGATGTAAATTGTTTGCTTTTAAGTGGACACAAGTTCTTTACCGCGAGGTTTTATTGTTTTGTGTGTTGCCTAAGTTCACTAGCTTACAAACTACTACTGCTCAAACTTATATGAATGTTAGTTTCTCGACCAGAGGGACCGCGTTGAGGGAGCTGCGAGTGATAGATAGATCTATAGGGACTTAATTATCCCTATCCGCTTTGGTTTCTTAATCGAGAACAAACGTATTATATAGTCATGCTCGATTGTTACATTCTGGTGGTTTTGGTTTGGGACACTGGTTTTAGGCAAGGAATACTATTGCGAACAGATTGTTAGCAAGCCATGTTGATTAATTAGTTTCTTAGTGTCATGAGCTTAGTGCAATAGTAAATACTTTTATGTGATGCTGTATTCGTTATAGTAGTCACATACGTTTTGAAATCTTGTGGTCCACTCTTGTATTAACTTAAACCTATGAATTCACCAACACGTTATTGTGTTGCCGTTTTTAAACATGTTTTCTTCAGGTGTTTAGCTTGGATTGGTTCTTGATGCTATGTGGCGTCGATGTGCATTGTGATCTTCTGGCAATTTCAAGGGACTTATCCTATTATTCAATCGTTGTCATTATTAAAACTTTGTTATGCTTCGCCTACTTTAACTTAGTTTTTTATAGGTGTAAAACTTTAATCTATTTTATTTTTGCAAGAGTAAACTTTTTCAAAGTCCATGATTAAGTGGTCGTTCTTTATTGCTGTGTGATGGATTGTTATGCTTCGCCCTCGGGGGACTCGTATTCCGTCCTAGGGCCCAGTTTGGGGTTTGGTTGGTAATCAGAGCCAAGGTTATAGAGAACCAGGTTAGTTAGACTAGGTCTGGGCTATAACCGTATGTGATGCCTTTGTGCCTTAATTGTGCTTACTTGTTTGTCTATCCATTGCATGCATTCATCATATATGCAGAGTTTATATATTATACGTAAGAGTATTTAATTTTGCCATATTTACCTTGCCATTCATTTTAGCATTTCTTTTATGCCTAGCATGGTTTCATTTAAAGATGATTCTATATTAACTTTTACTTGTGCAGAATATGGGAAGAGCTTCAGCTATCATTATTTCTTCTGATTCTTCGTAAGAGAGTGTGAGATTCACCGCGCCTCTCGGGTTATTTCTTTTTTGGTGATATCATACTGTTATTCCTTCTACTTCAGTGGTTTGCCTCAGTTGAATCTACTATGGCTCCCCGTTATTTCCTCTATCGTCCTTATGTGAGAAGACGATTGTCGGCTTAACCCACTGGATTGTATGGCTGGGTTTATTATAAGGGGTTTTTCGATTTGATTCACCAGAATGAGATGACTTCACCAAAGCACATTTCCCTGCTACCAGCTATTTCACCATTTATATGCACAGATTCTTCTGAGGCTCCTGATTCTTCTGATAGACCACCACTGCAGGACCCTTATATTGCTACCGTTGCTTATTGGAGGTGAAGAGGTAAACAGTTCTTCTCATCACATGTGTTTCTATTCTCCTGTTACTGCCACTTGTCTGTTCGAGATTCGTCGGTACGGTCAGAGATTCTTATCCGGACCCGAGGAGGCTATTCCTTTTGGTCGACCTTACCGCATCCATCTTAGGCACGCGTATGTGGTGTTGACTGCAAAAGGACATAAAGAGAGTTGGACCTTTTACAAGCTAGCAGATTAGCTTTCGAGGACATGCATCACTCTTGTTTCCAATCTTCATCATCTTCTCCAGTGTGTGAATCTTCGGTTTCTTCGCCTGTTCATTCTTTGAGTTTGGATGTGTCCAGATCAGGATCACATTCGGGATCTTCGATTAGAGATGTATTCACCCAGGGATTATGTTACCCTCGAGGAGAGCACCACGGACGTGTAAGGCATTTTCGTATTGTTGGTGTGCTGCTTTACACTATTACTTTGTATTCAACGAACTACATCTTTCTATGAGGCGTCATCTAAGGAGATTCATCTCAGAGAGACCAATGCATTTATCTTCAACTTTCTGATGGACTTCTAAGTATGTGATGTAGATCAAAGGTTGATTCTGCCTCCATGATCCCATGCAGGGACGGGTATCCTTAGCTCGTTCTCGTAATGTAGTTTTTCGCCCATACCATTCCTAAATTCATATATTTTTCTTCTTGCTGATCTCTCACCTCCTTGTAAGGGTTTAGAGAATTCATATTCATTCGGAGGGTAGCATAGTGGAGGATGGTCCGAGGTTGGTCTTCCAAGGACTGGGGTTGATATGAGTTGGTTTAGTGATGGGGATGAGGTTGGAGTTCATGTTGGGATTGACCATAGGGATGCCAAGATAATGACATCCGAGGGTATGAGGCATGATGCCAGGATGGAAGATTTGTATGGCTGAGGTAGGTATCAACCCTATGACTGCACCGTCAGTTGAGGAGGAGATTGTAGAGCCAGCTGGGGAAGTTTCTCCTAACTCATCTGACACTAGGGATGGCATTGTTAGGACAGTCGAGGATACGCCGGTTGACTTGAGTGATGCGTTGTCGTTATTTTACCATAACATGTCTGAGGTTAGTGTGATAGGATTGAGACTGTCTCAGGCGGTTTGGAGGCCCGCATAAGTTGACTAGCTAGTGGAGAAGAGCGAGGATGGCTGTGATGATCTATAGCTTGAGGTTGGAGAAGATCCTCACGGTTTCTTGCATGTTGGATATTGAGAGGGATCGTGGGGTGAGTAGCTTCGTCTTCATATGTCCTTTCACAGGGGTCTTCAGTCGCTGTTCAGATCTCGTAGGGATCGTGTATGGATGCTCGAGGGAGACTTAGGGGTTGGAGGTCTGTATCTTGGGAGGCGTTTGGCTTTCGTCGATAGTCTAGTTGCACCCCTGATCATGTAGGAACTTAGCCAATGGTTTAGGTCTTTTTGGTATTAGCAGGAAATATTGTGGATCTGAACCTATTTTGGTATTTGGGTTGTAATCGAATATGCTTTTTATTTTAGAAGTGAAAAGCTTGTTTTGTTCTTGGTTTATTTATCTATATTGTTATTATTTTTCTTGGCATACTTGTTACAATTATTTTAAATTTACTTCATGCATGTATTAAATTCTCCTTCCTGAGTTTGTATAGTATTCTCAATAATCACTATGGGTTGTGTCTGTGTTGTAGGAACAATGACAAACACTCATTCTGGGATCTATATGAACCCACGCCGCGTAGATTGTGTAGAAATGATCGATCAAAGTTATGAACGCAGCTCTAGAAGCTCATCAAGTTAACAAAATCTTGAACATGAAATGGGAAATGGTAATGGTAAAACGATTAAATGGAAACGATAATGAATCGGAAAGGGAATGAAAATGGAAATGGTATGCGTAGAAATGTAATGGAAACAATAGTGGGGGCAACGGTGACAGAAATGAGAACCACAATGTGAAATGGATAGGCGTAGGTTGGGTTGCTTATGAATGTACTTACCAGGACTTCATGAAGTGTCAACCAACAAGTTTTAAAGGAACTGAAGGAGTGGTTGGTCTGATAAGGTGGAGTGAGAAGATGGAGACTGTGTTTCACATCAAGCAAACTGTCCAGAGAAATATCAGTGATGTATTGCCCAATTGTACTTACTTCGACAGTGCACTAACCTGGTGGAAACTCTCACAAGAGAACTACCAGAATGAATGCGCTGTACGCTCTTTGACATGGATAGAGAGCTAATGAAGTTGAATGACACGAAGGGTATGGCCCGAGAAATGAGATCTCAAAAGCTGCGTGAAACCGACGTTGTGGAATATGTCGAGGTGAAAAAAAACAATGAACATCGCCAGTTTACACTCAAAGGTTCCAAGGAACTTCACCATGATGTGCACCAAAATGGTTCTCGAGAGAGAAGATCGGTGTGGAGATATTCATTGGAGGCTTTCCCACGATAACATCAAGGAATGTGATTGCTGCAGATACCTACAAGACTACAAGATTGCTGTTCAATTGCCAACAACTTGATGGATCAAGTTGATACGGTTATGTAATGAGATATGATGAGAACAAGAGAAGATTATACAACTACTATGGAACAATCAGTGGGCACACCACCCCACAAATGACAGAATACTAGAGGACAGAATGTTGCTAGAGCCTATGTGGCTGGTAACAATGAGGAGAAGAAATATGAAAGGTACCTTGCCGCTCTGCAACAAGTGTAAGCTTCATCATGTAGGCCCTTTTTTTTTTTTTTTTTTTTGGGGTTTGGTGGACATTAATGTCGGGAAGTGCATACAAGGTTGGAAGTTTGGTCCAGTAATTGCAGGGTTACCTATCCACTACTCCCACCACAGAAGAGGCCAAAATAGTGGAATCAGAGGTTGCTGACTTGTTCTGGAGTGTGGAGCAGAAGTTCTTTAACCGAAAAGATTGCCTATGAATCAAGAACCAAAAAATCACATGGAAACAAAGCTAAGAGTTTCCTGATGCAAGCGGCCAGAGCGATGCACTAGGAGGAGGTGACGTAAACCCGGGTTCCAACACTGTCACGGGTACGTTCCTTCTCAACGATCATCATGCTTATATGTTATTTGACTCTGGCGCCGATAAGAGTTTCATATCAAATACTTTTAGTGCATTGCTAGACCTTCACATCCCTATGCCTTAGATGTTAGCTACGCTAATCGAACTTGCTGACGGAAGGACTTTGCTCTGAATAGAACCAATCTACTGTGTTTATGGGGCTGTACATTAGGATTGTTAGGACATCCATTTATATCGACCTAATGCTATAGAGTGGGTAGTTTCGACGTTCTTTCATCGGACTTGGATTGGTCTTAGCAAAAAGAATCATGCAGTTCATTGTCAGTGCGAGAGTAGTGCGTATTTCATATGGAAATGAAATTCTATCGTTCAAGAGTATTAAATGTACCAAGGAGAAAGAAATCAAAGTTAAGCATTATATATGTGAAAAGGCCCGAAGTATATAGAGAAAGGTGCCAACTTTTTTCTTTGGTCACAGGTTACGGGGGAAGGAAATACGAAGGACAACTCGGAGAGAACTTGGACTGAAGATCGTGCCAACTGTACGGGACTTTCAGAAGTTTTTCCAGAAGATTCCCTGGCTTACCACCCAACGGACAAGTCGTATTCCACATTGAACTTAGAGTCCCAGGTGTGACCTGTTTGCTCGAAGCCCGTATAGGTTAGCACCATCGGAAATGGAAGAACTATCTACTCAACTACAAGAACTATCTGACAAGGGATTTATAAGACTAAGTTCCTCACCCTAGGGAGCTTTGGTTTTGTTTGTAAAAAAGAAAGACGGCTCTTTCTGAATGTTTATCGACTACCGTGAACTTAACAAGCTTACTGTGAAAAATCGTTACCACTTATCGAGTATCGACGGACTTGTTTGTCAGTTACAAGGATCAAGTGTGTTCTAAGATCGATTGAGGTCTGGTTACCACCAACTCAGTTCGTGATGAGATATCCTAAAGACGGCGTTTTAGTACTCGCTTGGTCATACGAGTACATAGTGAATGCCTTTCGGGTTGACTAACGGCGACATAGTGTTCATGGATTTGTCTGACAGGGTATGAAGGACCATACCTAGAAAGGTCATGAATCGTGTTCAGCGATGACATCTGAATCTACTCTAGACCAAAGAAGAACTTGATGTACATCTTAACTAATCTTGGGGTTGCTCAAGAAGGATCAGAATTGTACGCCAAGTCTCAAGGGTGACTTTAGAGCTATCGAAGAGGTATTATTTCTTGGACACTGTGATTGACAGCGAAGGACATTCACAGGTGATCATATAGCGAAGATTGAGTCTCAATCAAGGATTGGAATCACCAAAATCTCCAACGGAAAATTCGCAATTTTCTAGTTTACCGGTTATACCGACTATTTATCGAAGGATTCTCCAAGATGACGCCTATGACAAAGCTGGACCCAGAATGTGAAAAGTTCTAGATTGGGGTGAAAAGGAGGAAAACTGCTTTCCAAGACATTAAATAGCAAAAGTTGTGTAGTGCACCATTTTGGCATTGCCCGAAGGAAGTGAAAACTTTATGTGTATATTGTGATGCTTTCAATAAGGCGATTTACTTGGTGATTAGAGCGTATGTTGATGCAAGAGAAAGAGAAGTCATTAGCTTATGCTTCCCCGCCTCAGCTCAAATTCCATGAGAAGAACTACACGACACTATTGATTGGAATTGGGAGTGTGGTGTTCGCTCTCAAGTGTAGTGACATTACCTTTACTGTTCGAAGTGCATTGTGTACCATGATATAAGAGTTTACAAATTATTCTAGATCAGAAATGAAAAGAGTTGAATATGAGAAACAATGTAGGTGTTAGAATGCTTAAGTGACTATGATGCGCAAGTTACGCTATCCACCGAGAAGGCGAATGTGGTGGCTGATGCGTTGAGCCGAAAGAATAGACCTAAGCCACTGCGAGTTCGAGCCTTGGTTATGACAATCGGTTTGAATCTCCCTGGCTCGGCTCGTCTTGAAATGCTCAGGTTTGTGTGCGAGAAAAGAAGAAAATTTTGGAACGCAGGATTTGCTTGGCATGACTAAGAACCCTGGAAGACACGTGCAGTGGGACGTTGTTGTTTGAGATAGAAGCTGGATTCACTGGTTTGGTGACTTGAGAGGTTTGATTATGCACGAGACTCGCATAAGTCAAGTATTCGATCCACCCATGAGTTCGGATAAAAGTATAGATTTGAAGAAGCTTTACAAATTGGTGGTCCCGCCACCTTGAATGCAATAAATAATTGCCACCACATATGGTAAGAAATGTGATGACTTGCGCAAAGGTTAAAGCGAAATACCAGAGAAACCGCCCGGATTTTTGGTACAACCAAAAATTCCCTAAATGGAAATGGGGGGAAAACATAACTATGGACTGCGTTCGTGACAAAGTTACCAAAAACGGCAAATGTGGGCAAGATATGATTTGGGTTATAGTCGATTCGTCTCCACTACATATGGCATTTTCTTGCCAGCAAAGGTGAATGACTCAATGGAGGAAGAAACTGACCGGCAAATACTTGAAAAGATAGTGGTGTCGGAGTCATGGAGTGCTCTTGTTTCGATCATTCTGATCGCGATGGTAGGTGGATTCGTGTCCCTAATGTCTGGCAATCTCTTCAAAAAAAGCTTTGAAAACTCAAATTAGATATGAGTCCGGCATATTCACCACGAAAGAGATGGTCAAAGTGAGGAATATCAAACACTGGAAGACTTGCTCCGAGGCATTGTGATAGATTCGGGAAGGATGGGACAGACTTTTACCCTTAATAGTATTCTCCTACAATACAGCTATCATGACAAGTATTTAAGTGGCAACCTTTTTGAGGCGTTGTATGGTGCGAAATGCGGTCACTTGTTTGTTGGGTGGGACATGGGAGGAGGAAGCTCAGCTTACTGGACCAGAAAATTCGTATCGTGAGACAACAGAGAAGATTATCTAAATCAAGCCATCGTTACATGCTTTACGTGAACTGATCTCGAAATAAGTGCTACGCTAATAAGTGACGTAGGCCATTAGAGTTTACAGGTTGGGGATAACGGTTTATGTGAAAGGTATCGCCCTGGTGGATAGGTGTTGTAATACTTTTTCGGCAAATGGGGAAAGCTGAACCCTCGTTATAGTGACTTTTAAAATTCTCGCCAATGGTGGGACGGTTGGTTGCATATCGGACTAGAATTACCAGAGAAACTAAGCCATGTTCATAGTACCTTTCACGTCTCGAACCTTAAGAAGTGCTTATCCGATGAACCGTACGCGCTGCAATTCTGATCTGTTAGACGAATTCCACATTGATGAATATCTCAATTTCATTGAGGAACCAATTGAGATTATGGACCGCGAAGTCAAGCGTTTGAAGCAAAGTCGCATTCTAATCATGAAGGTCCGTTGGAATTTAGAAGATGGTCCAGAGTTATTACTGGGAACGCGAAGGACCAAATGCAAAGAGTACCCTAATATGTTCGCTAACCCTGTATCCGCATCTCAAGCTACGTCCTAAGCTTTGAGGACAAAGCTCTTCTAACGAGGAAAGGATGTCACACCCCGTAAAATCCCGGTTAGTATTCCGACCCACTCCGGTCATCTACTTTAAATTTTATACGTTACGTTTAAATCTGAAGTATTCCGGGGAACTAAACTGCGTTAAAAAATGTGAAAACGTCCACCGGACAGCCTGTCTGGGCATTATGGTTTTTATATTATTTTAGGCATTTGATTGGTTATATTAGCTTTCCTGAGTGTTTCGTGATTTTAATCACTTTCGATATAAATTTTAGGGTTTTATCCTGTATAATTTGGTTTTTCGCCGTTTTAGACCTAACGGAACCCCGGTAAACTCAAATCTTTTCAGTTGTGTAAACTCAAGTTATCGATAAATTATACCTAAGTTTCAAAAAATTTATTCACCTCTTCTTCTCTAGCCAAATGTGGTGCCTAAACCACAATAACATGCATACTTGAACTCTAAATTAAATCAACAAGCATCTTTCTTGAAATCCCATGCATGTGCTCATGCTTACACAAGATAGTGACACATGAGAATGTCATTTCATGCAAATTTCTCATGTTGTTAAGGACATTTTTTTACTTACACTATTCTTAACACATTTGATAGTAACTTTGATATCATATCATATTGAGTGAACTCTTGGCTAGAAAATTTGAACCACAAATGGTCCTTGTGACCCAAAGTTTTGGCCCCGACCACCAACACACATATCTTGGTGTGTGTTGGTCACTTTTATGTCATGCACCACTTGAACCTTAAAACCCTAGCCATTTGCATATAAATACCAACACATTCTCACACTTAGGTTATAACTCAATTCACTAGCCACAAAATTTTCACACATCTCTCTTCCCTCTCCTCCCTTGCTCACGGCACAACTACAACACACAAACACATCCATATCTTTTGATTTTCTTCAAGATCCAAGTGTTTAAAGTTCATTCCTACTTATATCTAAGGTGTTGTGAAGCATTAATTCTTTGATTTCAAGAATTATAAAATTTAGGGGGCGTTTTCAAGAAATTCTTGGGTTTTCTATTAGATCTATAGTTTGTGTGGTATAGTTTAGTGTTTTTGCTAATTGCTCTTCTTGTTTGTAAGTTTCTTTAAATTTTGTTGGTTAATCTATGTTCTTTAGAGATCATATGTTGTAATAAAAGATCCATGTATTTATGTAAATTTTTACAAGAATAGTTAATATTGTCACTCTCTTTTAAACTGGAAGTAAATTATGGTTACCACTTTAGGTTTATGTTTAATTATGTTCTTGGTTGCAGATTGAGAGTTTGATGAGAGTTGCAACAATAGAGATTAGGTTGAATTAAGGTTACTTTTGTGGTGGATTAGTTTGTAAATAAAGGTTGAACTAGATTAGGCACTATTATGCGAGTTGGGTTGATTTTTGTGGCACTTTCGATAAAAATAGTTTGTTGTCCCGACTTTGTTTTGGGGTTTTGAATGACTTAAAAATGTTTTCATTAGACGTAAAAGTGGTTTTTGAAGAGCTTATTTCGAATAGATAATTATTCATATACCACACTTTAAAATCGGACATAAAACGGCTAAGTTATGGCTAAATGAAACTCGAAACATTTTTTCGGCGAAAATGGGAAAAGTTATTGACCAGATCAGCAGCTAAAACGGGCGATTCGGAGCCCTTCGGGTCCGAATCGGCTTAAGTATAAAACACGAAAGTTGTCCGGAATGAGATTTTACGAAAACGTTGGCAACCGCTTAGCCTAAAAGCAAAAAACGAGAGACATTTTTACCATAAATCGGAAAAATAGATTTTTAAGAAACAACTTATAAATATTGCTTGTGATATTGGAGAGAGAAAGGGGTTTCGGGCACTTTCGGACGATTTTGGGATGTTTTAAATGCGAGCGAAACATATAGAAATGTTAGGTAATTGGTTAGAACAACTAGAAATGTCATGAAAGGTTATTTGAGATGACGGACCTTAACTAAAAAGTTAGGATTATTATAAAATGTAACGAATTTGGACATTTAGGCGATTTAAACATAAGGATTAGGCGGTTTAGAATTGTTTTTAAGGCGGATTTGTCAACTCATAGAAGAACTGAAGAAAATAAAGGGACGCTATTAACGTTTTGAAACTAAAAAGTTTCCTAAAAGGGAAAGTTTCTAAAAATAGTAACTCTTTGTATTGCCGGGATTTAACTAAAACATGGTAAAGTTTCAAAGTCTTTTATTACTAAAACGCAAACACACTTGGATGCTTTAAATGATGAACATGGATGCTTTACTTGTTTCTTTGATAAATGCTAAAAGTCATACCCATTATCACTTACTCTAGGTCTCGGCTAGACTCCTTATGTCATTAATCATTTGTTGCGGTTATCGCTTACCCTTGCTAAGGTGAGTTCATAGCCCAACATTTTTACCGATTTACAAACGCTTTATACTATGGGGTGAGAAACATTGTTTGCTTTTAAATTAGACACAAGTTCTTTACGCGAGTTTTACTTGTTTATGTGTTGCCTAAGTTGCTTACAAACCTACTACTGCCCAACTTATCATGAATGTAGTTCGCGACCGGAGATAGGGATCCGGTTTGAGGGTGCTGGAGCGCGACTCTGTGAATAGATAGATCTATTGGAGATAATTATCCTATCGCTTTGGTTCCATCTTAACGAAGAACAACGGATATTTGTCATGTCGATTGTTACAATTATGGTGGTCTTTAGTTTGGGGACACCGGGTGTGTGGGCTAGGAGGGAATTCTATGGACAGGAGTGTAGCATGCCCTGTTGATTAATTAGTTTCAGTGTCATGAGCTTAGTGCAATAGTAAATACTTTTATGTGATGCTGTATTCGTTGTAGTAGTCACATACGTTTTGAAATCTTGTGGTCCACTCTTGTATTAACTTAAACCTATGAATTCACCAACATTATGTTGACGTTTTAAACATGTTTTCTCAGGTGCTTAACTTGGATTGATTCTTGATGCTATGTGGAGTCTATGTGCAATGTGACTTCGCCAATTTCAAGACTTATCTATTATTTACTCGTTGTCATTATTAAAACTTTGTTATGCTTTCGCTACTTTTAACTTAATTATTATGGGCTGTAAAACTTAAATCTATTTTATTTTATGCAATGAGTAAACTTTTTCAAATGTCCATGATTAGTGGTCGTTCTTTATTGCTTTGTGATCGGATTGTTATGACGTCACGCCCTCGGACACGTATTCCGTCTAGGCCCAGTTTGGGGGTGTGACATAGATTTTGGTAGCACAAGCTCTTTAGATATAGTACTTCATCTGTTTTAGTTTTTGTTGGATTCAGATCATTATTTACTTGCTTAAATTTAGGGCTGCAAAAGCCATTTTGTCATTTTAAAAACCTTTGAAAAAACCAAAAAAAAAATTAGGTAATCAGCCATATTCATAAGCCTTTATTTAGCTTATTAGTTATTCAAACTGCTTAAATTTAGCTTTTTCTTATAGTTTTTAGTACTAACTTTATCTGTTTTTAAGGTTTAGACCTTAGCTTATGAGTTTAGTAGCTTAAAAAGTAGCTTAAAGGCACCCTCTTAGGCTGTTTGGTTTCCAGTTTTATCAAAAAGCCAAGTTGGATGTCTCAGCTTATGGCTTATTGGATTTGCTTAAATTGTGTTTATATTTGCTTTTTAGGTTAGGTTTAAGGCCCTTGTAGCTTATTTGTCCTAAGTCTAAGCTTATTAAAGCTTATGTGTAAAATTAGTTAAGTATAAAACCTTTTAAGCTTCTAGATTAAAATTGTTTTCCCTTTAAGTGCTCTGCTTATTTTCTTTGCTTAATTCCCTTCTCATTTGCTTATTAGGACTAAGTAGTTAGTTGTTTTCAGCTTATTAGCCATTCATTTGCTTTTCAAGTCTTAAAATATTTATAAAACATTTGCTTAAAATCGTTTAATAGAATTACGTCAAAACTATCATTTTATTAAGTTTTGTCAAAAGTCATTTCATTAAAGTTGCTTATTTAGCTTACTATAAACTTTTTCAAAAAGAAATTTAAAAAAAATAAAAACATTTGGGAGTATAGGGAGGCTCCAGTTTCGAACCCGTAACCACAACCTTAACACCCAAACGTTTTAACACCACACTCCACTACCAACTGCCCTTGGGACTTTTTTGTTTATACATTGACATATTTAATACTTAACCCTTCTTTGCCTAGTTTGCTTATTAGAGCTTATTTGCATTTTTAACTGCTTATTTCTTCAGCTAACTTTCTAGATTTTAATTTTCATAGATTCTACATAGTTAAAAGTACTTTCTGTAATTTTTCTAGATTTCTATGAATTAGTTTAATATTTTTAATAATATTTATTTTGATTAAATCTTTTTTTTAATTCATAATTAAATTAATAAAAGTAAATAATTATTGATTCTTTTTTTAAAAAAATTATTTGTAATCATTTAGGACTGTTAAAAATTAAATTCTTATTTTAGGGTTAAAATTTTAGAATTTAGGTTTTTAAGGCTCGGGTTTAGAATCCCGTTATCGTTTTCGTGTTTTAACCTTAATTGCTTTCGTTTTTAGCTTGCCTTTATTTGTTTTTGCAAGTTATTTGTAGAAATAGAATCCAAATCAAAATCTTTGAACTATTCAAACACCCGATCACGAACTTAACATCGATTCTCAATTTACGCCTCGTCGGGAAACGACCCGAGAAGGTTTTGGATTTTACTTTGGATAAAAGTAATCTTTAAAAACCCTCTTGGAATTCTTCTCACTATACTTTAATTGATATTATCCTTATATATTATATATACTAAGAAAAAAATCAATCTCCTTCGAACTTATTCTCTAACCAAAGTTACGAGAAATAAGAAAACAAACTTGTTATGACTAAACTTAAGCTTCAACTGTCAATAGTACGAGTCAGTTTGTTTGAGAGATAAATGAACTCTTAAATGTGTACATTAATTAGAAGAGATAACATTTACTTTGGGAATCCCTTTCCTTAATTAATGAGATTACTTTTCAAACGACACATTTAGAGGTCGTTCTCTTGTATCTAGCGCTAGGTATTATGAAGTAACGCCCCCAGACATATTTCCGCTGCGACACGTTTTTGGGGGTGTTACAGTTGTTTTACTTCTATACCAACTTTAGAATTAGCATTTCCCACGGAGATTGCTTTATTCCTTTTGACATAAAGCAATCTTTTTCCCGCCTTGTAAACCTTCTAGAAGTGAAACAACACGTTTCAGCTTCTGTTAAGGAGATAAACAACGTTCAGCTTGGAATTGTCAACCAACCTGAACTGAAGCTCCAACCAAGGGCCTTCTTCAGTTTCTGTACCGCTGCATAAACTGAAGTGAAGATACTTCCTAATCTTCTAAGGACCCGAAGAGCTGATGCTGAAGAAGCTTCAGTGACTCAAGCTGAATGACTTCAGCTTGAGAAACACTTAGGGGATTTTATGTCTAAATCTACTGAAAGACTAAAGGGCTCAGGAACTGAACCTAACAATCTCCCCCTATTTGAATATACAAATATCCTAAGTTAAAATCAATTGTAAGTGAGCAAAAGAACTTCTTCTTACACAATTAATTTAGATTAAACAACATAAACCGATAACCTTTCATTCTAACTTTCATTACAATACATTTACAAAAGATAAAGTTATTACAAAATATTATATTCTATTGCCTTAGCTGCTCAATGACTCTTATCTGCTTGAGTGGGTTCAAGTTTCTCTTATTAATTTCAACAAACAGAAGAGAACTGAAGGTCCTGGCATGATCATCAAGCCTTGGACCTTGGTAAAGTTTGAAGAATATTTCTTGTATAGTATATAACATGGTATTTGAGAAATCTCTAAAGTCTTCAATGGTAACAAAATCCTGTCTGTGATATGAGTTAAACAAAATCATACCTAGGACGGGTTCATTAAGCACAATACCAAGTAAATGATCTGAAGTAGTCATGGAGGTCATCATCATGTTTTCTTTTCTTGTTTGCAAGATCATTTAATATGTCGAGAGGGTCCTCTTTGCTTAGAGGAATATCCTATACCCAGTTCTGCTTCAGTCATGTAAATGTAGTCCATTCTTGTACCTATCTGTTTATAGATGGTTTCCCATCCTTTTCCAGTTTTGTTGGGACATGCTTTCATTACTTCTCTCTATTCGCCAAGGTGTAAATCACTGGCTTTGAAATTGGGAATAATTTCACTTGTACCATCCTCTCTGTACACTTTGAGTGTAATTGGACCCTTTCTAGTCAAGACATCACAGTTGGTGATTCTTGATACTGCTCTTCTATTTAGCATTTTGTCACAGTATCTATCGTACTGTAACTTGTCATTGTAGTACTTGTTCACCACCTTTGGACCAAGAAGATCAATCAACTCTTCCTTTCTTGCCTTACTTTCTCATTTAGCTGCTTCAGCTTTGTCCTCTTCCTATATCTTCTTTTGTTGATTGATTTGTTCTTCAGTTAGATGGATATGCTTTCTATCTTTAGTGACAAAATCAAACTTCTTTACTTTCTCTATCCTAGAAGATTCGACCATAGATCCAGATAGGTGAGTTTCATCATCATTAGAGTCACTTTTAGTACTCTTTTTCATAGCCTCTTTTGAAGACAAGACCTTTTTGCCCTTTTCTTTCTTGATATGCTCCCCCTCAGTTTGAGAGGAGCCTTTTGGTGGACTTTAGGGAAAGGGAGATTGCATTTGAGTTGTAGTGGTTATGATGATTGGTGTTGTAGGTGGTGTTGTTGGTTTTGGTTGTTGTTTGTTCAGGTGTTACTTTTTGGCTCTTCTTTGAAAAAGCTAAGAGATTGTGGCTTGATATGTGTTCTTCTCCCCCTTTAGCAGGTTGAGTTCTAGCTTGGCTTGCTGAAGGAACATTGTCACCCCCAGTTTTCTCTAATGTAATGGCCTGATAAAACTGATTTAAGGCATTTGTGACTTTTTTGAGAAGACTTGGAAGAGTATCTATGGTTTTCAGCTTAGCCTTAACCATTTCAACTTGTGATGGCACACCAAGAAATTTAGCTGGCAGTTCCCACTAAAGTATCTTCAGTTCAGCAACTTATGATGTAAGACTAGTGACAATATTTGTAAAATCTTCTAGCTTGGGGGGAATTTCTTTTAATTCTCCAGGGAGCTCAATTTCTAAGTTGTGAACTTTGTTCTTTAACCCTTTTACCTCTTTAGTTAGGTCATTGAACTTGGAGGGAAGATCCTTTAGCTCAGTTGGTAAAGAGTTGCTGAAGTCATGAGCAGATAGAATATTTAAGAATTCAGTTTTTAAGGACTTTACCAGTAGCTCTTTGAGTTGTTCCACATTAGGAAAGGAGAGCTGAGCTTTAAGGAGAGTAGTTTCAGCTTCAGCTTTATTCTTCTTATGTTTGAGTTTGTACTTTTGAGACTGAATAATGAGTACTTGGTTGGTAAGCTCTTGAATTTGAGATGACATAGGAGATGAGGATTTAGGAACTGAAGTATCTTCAGTTTCAACACTTTTAGTAGCATGAACTTCATCATCCTTATCTTTATCACTATCATTCAAAACAATGACATGATCATCTTCAGGTGAGTCCAGGTCTTTGAAGCTAGGTTGCACACGTGATACCAGCTTTACAGGATCCTCTAACTTGATTATGTTGGAGGTTTCTTCCTTAATTTGACTTGCAACTGAGCTGGCCCCTTTTCCAGTGAAAGGCTAAGTGAGGACAGTTTCCAACCCTTCACTAACAGATTTGGTTTGGTCTGCAAGAACATGTGGGTCAGTACCTGCAAATAAGTGATCATATGAAGTGTTTATGGTTCCTTCATTCATACCCTGTTGTTGAGGTATAAAATCACTAGGAGCAGAATTTACAGGATTAGCTTCAGCTGTGGAAGCTACTGAAGCATCATTTCTTAATGCAGACTCAGAGTGAATAATGAAAGATGCTGAATAAATAGGCTCATTTAAATTAAATGCTAACATACCACTACTGAGCTAAGGGTTGGCTCTTGCTTCACTGGTGGCCCCTAAAGAGGTTGGGCTACCAGTTGCTTGCTAGTCCTCTTTATGCATTATAGTATCCACAGGTGTAGAAACTGGAGGCTGGCTTGGATTTGAGTCCATGGCCGAGCTGGACTCTTTTCTACTTTTAGAATGGCTAGTTTTGGAACCAGTGGGTGCCTTAGAGAACCCACCTTTTATTGCCTCTTTGCTAGACCCAAAGGGTTGTTTTGAAGAAGTTAAAGGCTTCTTGTGTCCAGTTTAAGCTCTAGGATTTATGTCTTGGGAAACACTCTCACCTTTTGAAGAGGTTTTGGGAGCTTTAAATTCCACTGGCTTATCTACAGCACATATAGCCAACATGTGGTCTGTAATGGGAGGTTCTTTAGGTTGGTTGGGCTTCAGTGCCCAATTGTTGACACTGAAGACTTGTGTAGGGTATAATGTGATCTCATCATTCCCATATCCTTCCTTCATCTTATGCATTATCAGTAGGGAGAGAATCGAGTGTAGGGAACAACCTTTTCCCTTTGTTTCTTCTTCAGCTTGATGATGATATCCTCCCAAAATATGTTAGCATGGTCTATGTTAATGCCATTGGGTAGACTATATAGTATAATGGCATCTTTGTTTATGATTTGATAAAATCCTCCAGTTTACCCCTAAACACTGGATGATTTGTTCCATTAACAACCTCTACCTAGGAGGAATGAGACTCTTATGGAGAGTTCCTTTTGCTGAAACCTCTTCCTCGTACCCAATCGTTGGAAACCACTGCCTAACAACATCAATGGATGGTGGTGCAACATATTCACTAGAGTGAGGTAGGTAGTGTGCACCTATGGCATTCCTAAATGTGTTTACCCCTACTTCTCCAAAAATTCCACCAGTGAGGATTCAGAAGAAAACCTTAGAGTTCTCTAGAGCTTTGGCTGAGTACCAAAATTCAGCCAAGCATTCCTTATACATGTTAGGTGATTTGGTAAATGGTTTTCTAAGGCAACATTTGGAAATGAAATCAGATCACACTTAAAATAATCCTTATTATTGTGTTCTGGGTAGAGAATAGCAACCTTATTGTTTGTGTTGAGTAGGATGTCTTTAAGATTGAAGACAACTTGTTTAGCAGCAACAAACGGTTGTTCTTGTTATGGATGATTTTTTTCTTGGTTTGCCATTTTTGGGTTTGGATGATTTGATTTGTTTTGATGTTTTGTGTGTGTGTTCTTGGTGAAGGATTTGTGATTTATGAGAAGTGATTTGTGAATGGTGAAATGGGTTTATATGGCTGGTTACTTTTCACTTTTTTCCTTTGAGGGTTTGATAGTTACCAAGTGGAAGTTGTGAATTTGTTAGAAGTTTTAGGGTTAGGTTTTAACATATGTGAGAAACTTTGAATTTAATAAAATTCCTTTTGACATGCCTCTGACACCTAAAACAATGTACAACCATCTATGCACGGTTCAAGTAGGTGAGAGAAAAAGGTGAGGTTATTCAATCATTTGAAATTCATCATTTAATAAACTTTTAAATTAGTTAACTTCCTTTGTAAGAAATTGTTGATCCCAACTTAAGATCTAATCCTTAGCTTATAAAGATTAAGTTACTTTAGATAGATCCAAAACAACTATGGTTGAAACTTTGTGAATACTAAAGAGTATGCGAAATCTACTCTTTAATACTTAGAAGAATATTAATGAAACAGTAAACTTTAAGAACAATGATATAACTGAAAAGCTTCAATATTATTATTATGAATAATACGAGTACTCTATGTAGTACTAGGGTTTACAATGTTAAAGGTTTGTATCAAAACTTATATCTCTATTGTACATTTAAAACCATAATCCATGATCTCCTTTTCTACACTAAGGAGTCCTTTACAAGATAACTACAAATCTTTTATAATGTTAAACTTATACATATCTTTCTAACTATATAGAATATACTCTAAATAAGTCAATACAAATCTCTTGACACGTCTTTATCTCTTTAGCAGTCTTTAATCTTCATGCAACAGTCTTAAGTCCTTTAGCAGTATTAAGTTAGTACTGGCAGTACTAACTTTCTTCTAGCAGTACTAACTAGTTAATACCGGTAGTTGTAACTTGAGCAGTACTAACTCTTGACTTGGTAGTACTAAGTATGAACACAATTAATTCCCAACAATCCTCTCCTAAACTTGTGATTTACCTCTAAATCATCAAGTTTCTTGAATTAAACCTTGTTCTATAAGAGGATTCTTCCAAACACTTTATCTTCTTGGTCTTTTAGTCTGCATGAATATCTTCCTAAGAAGTTCTCTGGTCATCTCATTATTTTGTTCCACCAAGAGCTTTGCAACTAACATTTGTGTATGAACACCTCTTGACAAAGGATATTCCCTTTCAACCAGCATGTAGATATCCATTCCATCCTTTGTAGATACATGATGCACTCCACATGTATCATACAGTCTCTAGGTTATATCATGAATATGTTTCTGAGACTTCCATAACTCATCATCAGCATTAGGTAAAAACAGTCTTTTCAACTCTACCCAGATCTCTATTTCTTTATCTTCTGTTGGTTTTGTTGAGCTGAACCTTTCTTGAACCAGAATCCATAGTTTGACTAAATCATCTATGTCAAAAGTCTTTAGCATATCTTCAAAAACCTGATATACCTCTGTATGATTACCAACCCAAATGATTTTCCAGTACATTCTTGAATCTTTAGTGTAAACCTCCCAGTCAATGATTGGATATTTGGTTTGCAGGGCTTCAATATTCATCCCTTCTTCTGGAACTGTGATCATCAATTGCTGTAGATCTTCTTGTGATAGTTCATCTGACTTTTGCTTCTTAGAACTTGGTTGACCAAGTTATTCTTCTGCAGCTCTTTTAGTACTTCCAACTGCTATCTTAGGAACTGTTCTGTCAACATCACTCTCCATTGGAGTAAAAGTGTTTACCCTTTTCATTGTTGCTTCAAACAAACTCTTGATCTCATCAAATGAATATCCTCTCAACTGCTATAGTGTATAGCTTCCCATATGCTTAATATAGTTAGACATATAAGTTCTCTGTTGAGACTGTGTGGGTGGCTTGTTCCTCCTTTCTTTAGCTCTTTGTTGGGCAAAATGTCTCTTTCTCTGGTTGATAACTTCTGCAAGCAATCTTGTTTTTTCAGCTTTAGAGTATTTTTCTCTTTCTTTTGCTTGTAACCTCTATGCTAACTCTTCATCTGCTTGAATTCTAGCTTGTATGTCTTCCCATTCTTTAATATTGAAAGAGCTAGCTGCTTCATATGCCCTGGCAATCCTCTGTCTCTCTTTTTCATCAAGTTGTTCTTGCAATCTGAGAGCTGCTTCATAACTAAGTCTTTCTTGTTCTTGTTGCCTTTTTGTCTTGGTCATAGCCAATTCAGACTCTTCCATTATACCTTTACCTTTATCTTTTGTATTTGCTGCACTCCTTCTGATGTACACTAAACTTTTAGCAACAATATCATTAACAGAAACACCAGCAGTTTTAACTTCAGGGCTGGCAGTACTAATTTCTGCACCAGCAGTAGTAACTGGTACATTAGCAGTGGTAAAATCTATACTAGCAGTAGAAACACCCATCTGTACCAAAGTAATCCCCTCATCTTCATTAATTTGAGCAATTTTCCTCCCCTATTTGGAAGGATCCTCTTGAGCCAAAATATCTTAATCTGAACCTTCTTCATCTGAGAGAACCAGTCTAAGTTTTCTTCTTGACTTGCTGAGCTTATCCTTTTTCTCCAACCTCTTTACCTTCTTGATAAGTGTTAGGATCCTTGATTTGATGAGACAAAGTGAATAAAAGAATTAAACAAAAGGACTTAAACGCAAAGCTAGAATTCTTTAAAAGATGGAAGATTTTGAAGAATCTAGAAGATCTCCTTATTCAGATAGAAGATAACAAAAGATATTCTTAAATGTTTAAAAGATTTATTTGTCTAATGTTTATCTTCCTTTTTAAGTCTTGGACTCCTTATGTTATAAAAGGAGGTCCCAGGCGTGTAGTTTAGTGTGCACAGAAAATGTAGAAAACTAAAGGTGTGTCAAGATGTGAACACCAGTAAAATGTGTGTGTATGTGTGTAGGCGTGAGTTTCATTGTAGACGCCTAGTAGTTTAGCCTCAAGGTCAAGGTAACTTGATCCTGTTACAGTTCATTGATGTAACTGTATTATTCTGATCAAATAATATTGGGGCTTGGAGTGTATGGTAAAGAAGAAAAACCTTGTTGACTAACTTTGTTCATTATGCTATTTCCGCTATGCATATTCTTTATGTTCATTGTTATTATTATCCTAGATATAAAGATCTAAAGAATCTGAGCTATAAACGATCCAAGAACTATCACATGTTTTAGTTCTATCAGGTGGTATCAGAGCCATCCTAGATATAGAATCAAAGTCTTTAGAATTCAAATCTTTGTGCTTCCAACCTTCCATGTTCTTAAGATAAGTAATCATGGTCTTCTTCTGTTGAGTTTTGGTTGGTGGTTTGTTCCTCTTCTCCTCTACTCTTTTAGCTGCAAAGTGTTTTTTTCTTTGCTCTAGGAGTTCTTTAAACAATGTGGCTTTTTTCTTCAATTGTAAACTGCTCTTGTTTTTCAGCTTGCAGTCTTTCAGCAAACTGGTAATCAGCATCAACTTTTGCTTGTATGTCATCCCAAGCAATATTGGCTTCATCAATCTTTTCTTCTTCAGCTCTAGCAATTCTTTCCTCTTCATCAATCTTTGCATGTAATTTAAGTGCAATTCTTCATCAAGCATAATTGGAACTTCTTCTTTGTATGCTTAACAGGTTCAGTTCTACCATTTTCCCTTTTCCGTTTGTCATGAACTTGGCCTTTTAAAGGTTGTTGGTGCTCTTATTGTAGGTGTATACCCACTCAATAAAAACAAATCTTTCCGTTGATTGGAGTTGGAATTTTAGCAGTTGTTATTGTAGCGGCACTAATCTTTGTTGGAGTACTGGCAGCATTAACTGGTACACTTGGCTCTTTTATAACATCCCCTTTTACCTTGGGTTTTACACTTTTCAAAGCTGCAAGTGCTTGAGCCAAAGTAACTTTATCAACAGTTAAATTCACACCTTTAGCAGCAACTTCTTGTTCTGCAAACACCTCATCACCAGTCAAAGTACCCACATCAAACATTTCTGCATCAGCATCATCTTGAACACTAACTAGGGTAATTTCATCATCAGCATCAATAGCATTAATCCTCCTCTCCTGTTTGGATGCATCCTCACCCAAATCTTCTTCATCTCCAGAGGATTCTACCCTAGCACTCAAACCAACTTTGTATAGTCTCTTCAGCCTATGAGTTCTTGACCTCTTTTTTTGTTCTAGCTTCTTGACCCTCCTCTTTAAACTAGCAATTTCATTTTGTTGAGTGGTCTTTGTCTTCTCCAAATCAAGAACCCTTGTTTGTAAATTGGTATATAATTCTATCAATTCCTTTAGTTTAAGACTATCCTCATCACTTCAAAGTGTGTTACCTCTTGTGAGCAGTGAATCATTAGAAAGTTTAGATACATTCTCAAACCTAGTTTGAGCAATAGTATCCCCCATGGTTTCTTGGCACTTGGGACCACCACCTGAAGTAGTTCCTAAGGAACTAGATTCATTAGGTGTTTCCTTGGATCAGGTCTTAGTTATGTTACCATTGTCCTGCTCTGCTTCTAAGCTAGAAGCAGTAGTGGCAGCCCTCACCAAACTGCCACCCAACTCTTTATGGACAACCTCATCTGCAACAATGTATGTGGGACCACTAGGCTGAGATACCTGAGTGTCCTTTCTCTTAGGATTCCTAGGTTTTTAAGTCTTTTGAGGTTGAGATAATGATTCAATAATGGTGGGTGTGTGATGGGGATCAGTGGGCATTTCTGAACCTTCACCCAATTTTGCTTGGTGTTGTACCACCATTGTTGGAAACAAAGGTGTTACTCTACCATAAAAACCTTTGCCTACCCTCTTCATATTTCCAAATATCTTCTTAGTGTGAGAGGGTGCATCATAAATTCTCTTATGAGTTGGCCTTCCTTTAAGTTGTTGATCTAAAAACAACAACTTGTACAAACCTTGGATACCTCAAAAACCTTCCAGTACAAATATCCACGTTTCAACCATACTTATTCAAAATGTACTTTGAAAGTTGAATTTTTGATTTGTTGCAAGCATATAATTGCAGATTGCCATAAGTGCTACAACATTTCATTCCATGCAATAGTCTTTGAACTTAGGCATTGTAAAATAGTATGAATCAGAAATTTCCATTGTGGGGAAAAGAATGCCTTATAGAAAGTAAGCTTTTGTGAAATCTTCTCATACCCCATCCTTGTAATTTCTTTAAAAATGGTAGAGTTTGGTAAACAATCAATACCTTCAGCATCTTCTAGTTGAAGATATCTTCTAACAGAAGATTCAGTAACAATTATCTTCTTACCATCAACTAGGGCATGTAACTGAACTTCCCCATTAATAGTTTTGGCCTTGACAGTAGACCAGAACTATTCGATACACGAAGTATATATAGTGGGATTAACGGTTAGTGCATATCTTATAGGTTGTACATTCAGAAAATCCACAATTTGTTCAAACCCATCACTTTCTTCGGGTTTAGACAAAAATGCGACCATATTGTGAGTATCTGCAAACTTTAGATTCGCCATTTGTGTTGGGTATTGATAATGAGATAAAATTAGTAAGGGTTTGTAGTTAGAGAGTATTTGAAAGATTGAAATCGATTAAATGATTGATTGAAACCCTTAATCGAAGTATTTATGAAAATACCCTCAACGACATTAACTTAGAACCAGCAGTAATAAGTTATGCCTAGGAGCGTTAACTTTAAGTCACCAGTATTAACTCCAATTCCATTCCAAAAAGCTTTTTCATCATCGATCTAACACTTTTCTTTGCTTTTCCTACAAAATGTTAGTCCAAAAACCAAGAAAATACAAGCCATAGCAATTTTCACAATTATCACAGTATTAATTATACCTAGCAGTATTAAGTATAACTAACAGTAGTAACTCAACAGTATTAAGTATAACCAGCAGTACTACTTATACTTAACAGCAGAAACTATTATAGACATTGAAACAATACTAATTCAAACAAACGTCAACAAAAACATAAAGAGATAAAGACTTTAAAGATTCATATTCTAGTAGCTGAACAATCAAAATATGAAATCTACTTACGTCAAAAGCTTTTGTAAGCAAATCTGCAACATACTTGTCAGTATGGATTTTGACCATTTGAATCAAAAAAAATTTCATTGCAATCTCTAATAAAACGATATCTGATCTCTATATGCTTTGTTTTTTAATGAAAAACAGGATTTTTAATCATACAAATAGTATTGTTATTGTCAATAAAGATCTTGGTATGCATAAAAGTATACCCATAATCAAGTAGTTGATTTTGAATCCAAAGCACTTGTCCACAGCAACTAGAAGCAACTACATACTCAGCTTCTGTTGTGGAATTTGCAACCACTGTCTGTTTTTTGTACTGCCATGATATTAATCTACATCCAAGGAATTGACAACCTCCTGTTGTAGACTTCCTATCCAAGCTTGCTCCAGCATAATCACAATTAGTGTATGCTACCAAATCAAAAGGAGAATATTCTGGATACCAAAGGCCTAATTTTGGTTGACTTTTTAAGTACCTAAAAAACCTTTTCACAGTATAAAGATGTGAAACTTTTAGATTGACATGGTATCTAGCACATATATCGCACATACTGCAAAAAATTATATCAGGTCTTGCAGATGTAAAGATACCATCAATGAACCAATCCATTGAACCTAATACATATGAACATCCACTTCTTCACCACTTCATACATCGTAATGTATAAACTTTCAATCCAATAGATTTCAACTTCATAAAAGACTTAAATTAAATACTTCCTACATATCATGCCAAATTTTGTATATTTAATTATATTAAAATCTTGAGTAAGCTTTGAGTTCCATTGTTTGCTGCATCTGACTTCGTAAATCCAAATTTCTTTAAAAATTTCTTCAACATATTTATCTGACTAATAAATATGCCATCTTCTTTTGTTGTACTTGTAAACCCAAGAGGAAGGAAAAAAAGAAAAAAAAAGCGGAAAATATGTAAGTTCCGTCGCCATAGAACTCATCTGAAATTCACAATCATCACTATTCAAATATGTGCATTTGCATAGCTCCTTCTTTGTTGAACCAAAGATGATATCATCCACATAAACTTGGATTAGCAAAATATCACCTTTGTGCCTTTTGATTAATAAGGTCTTGTTAATTTTCCCTCTTTAAAATCCATTGTCTAACAAATATGTTGGCAAGGTTTCATACCAAGCTCTAGGAGCTTGATGTAGTCCATACAGTGCTTTTTCAACCTTGTATACTCTATCAGGAAAGTCTGGATCTTCAAATCCTGGTGGTTGACATACATACACCTCTTCTTCAATCTTCCCATAGAGAAAAGCACTTTTTACATCCATTTGATACACCACAAAATCTTTAAATGAAGCATAAGCTAAAAATAGCCTAATTGCTTCAATTCTTGCAACAGGGGCAAAGACTTCATCATAGTCAATCCCTTCTTCTTGTGTGTACCCTTGAGCAACCAATCTTGCTTTATTTCTTATCACAATTCCCCTTTCATCCTTTTTATTCCTGAAAACCCATTTAGTGCCTATAGCCCTTTTTCCATTTGGTAAATCCACTAAAGTCCAAACTTCTTGTAACTTGAATTGTAGAAGCTCTTCCTGCATAGCCTCTATCCAGCTTGGATCCTTCAATGCATGAATTACCTTTTTGGGTTCTTCTTGTGATAAAAAGCAAGCAAACAAGCAGTTTTGAAGGTCTTTATGGTTTGTTCTTTGTTGAATAGTACTAACAAACCCATGTTCCTCCAAATTCTTTGACATCCTTCTTGTTTATGTAGCTGATTGCAAATCTCCAATCACTTGATCAAGAGGATGATCTTTATGAGTTCTTGTAGTTGGAATAGGACTGACTTGGATTGTTGTATCCAAATTGTTCATGTCAGCCTCTGCATCAACATCTTCATCATCTCTTGAGACATCAAATATGCTATAATCTTAGAAAGCAGACATATTTGGATCAAATGGAAGTTTAATGCTTGTTTTTCCACCAACAACATTAACTTTATTTGTGCTAGAAGCATTAACATTGTTAGTATTGTTAACATTATCTTCCTTCTCTTGATCATTACATTCACTATCTTTTTTTGGATCTTCATCAACCAACTTTCCATCATCACTTGAAGGTTTGGATTCATCATCTTGAGAACTCATTGGATCTTGGGAATATGGTGGATCAGCAGCCCATAATGGTAGCAAAATGTAATCTTTGACAGGTTCTGTCTCCTTTCTAGCTTGACCTACATTATCACTTGCTTTTGTACCAGCAAAACCATTAGACTGTGTTCCTACAACAATTGGCTCATAATTCATTGTTCTTGTTAATGCATCAATATCAAATAGCCAATCTGGTCCACTACCTACAACATTAGGTGTATTCTCACTAAACCTAATATGCAAGTTTTTTTCTACTATCTTTGTTCTACTATTGAATACTCTAAAGGCTTTACTATTCAAGGAGTATCCAACAAAGAAACCTTCATCAGCCTTACCATTAAATCTGCTTAAATGATCTATGGTATTAAGAATAGTAACAGGATACCCAAATGGTCTCATAAAACTTAAAGTTGGTGTTCTACCATGAAAAAGTTCATATGGGGTCTTGTTATGAGGCTTAACTACTAACACTCTATTTTGCACATAGCAAGCAGTATTAACTGCTTCTGCCCAAAAAGTAGTTGGCAACTTAGAATCAGCTAGCATAGTCCTAGCAGCCTCAATTAGTGTCCTATTCCTCCTCTCAGCAACTCCATTTTGTTGAGGAGTTCTAGCTACACTATATTGTCTCAAAATACCCTTCATCTCACAAAACTGATTCATCTCTTTGTTTTTGAACTCAGTCCCATTATCACATCTAATCACCTTAACCTTGTGATCTACTAGATTTTCTATCCCAGTTATAAAGGACTTAAGAATGCCACTAGTCTCATCCTTAGTAGCTAGAAAGAAAACCCATGTAAACCTACTGTAATCATCTGTGACAACTAGGCAATACATTTTCTTCATAAGGCTTTTTACAAATGTTGGACCAAACAAGTCCATATGCAACAAATGTAAAGGAAGACTGATTGAGTTCTCTGTTTTGGACTTACAAGAGGCTCTGTGCTGCTTTCCCTTTTGACAAGCAACACAGGTTTGATCATTTTCAAAAAGTTTGGAAGGTAAACCTCTTACAAGATTTCCCTTAACCAATTTATTCATGGTTTTAAAATTTAAGTGACCTAGCCTTCTATGCCAAAGTTTAGATTCATCAGATGTGGCTTTTGCAAAAAGGCAAGTTAAACCTCCTTTAGGAACTATGTTCTTTAAATCAACACTATACATATTGTTCTTTCTAGGAACTCTAAGTAAAACTTGACTTTCATCAATTAACTTAAAGTTTGGAGATAAAACAATACATTCAGTGTCATTAAAAAGAACACTATTCTTTTTATCACACATTTGTGAGACACTAAAGAGATTAAACTTTAACTCTCTCACAAAATACACATTTTCAAAATCTAGATTACTAGTTTTAATGGTACCTTTTCCAGTGATTTTCCTTCCTTTGGGGTTCCTTCTAAAGGCAACATATCCTCCATCTATCTCTTCATAGTATATAAGATAGGACATGTTCCCTGTCATGTGCCTTGAGCATCCACTATCAATCGCTCCTTCATCCTGTAAATCTATTTGTGTCTGCACATTATATAAGAAAATCAGTTTCTTTTGGGGACCCAAGCCATCACTGACTTGGATCTGCCTTGTGCATCAATATAATCAAACTTCTTTAGGGTGATTGATGCACTGTTATGTTTAGAAACATGGTCTAAAACTTTAGTCTTTGGTTTCCAAACCCAACAAGCTGAGGCCTTAACAGCATTAACGTTATTTCCCTTAACAGCATTAACTACTGCTTTTGGCCTAGCAGTGTTAACATTTTTATCCCTAACAGTATTAACCTTTTGATTAATATTACTGTTTTTGAATGTTGTGTTCTTATGAATGGGCCTCTTAACAGTTGAATGTGCTATTTTAGAAAAATATGACATTGGTCTAGCAACATTCACTGTTGTTTTTGAGTGAGCATCATTAACTTGTCTAGCAGTATTAATTGATACTAAGCCAGACTTCATTAGTACTGCTCTTGGAACCATGTTCTTTTTAGCACAGGGGTGAGTCTTTTTAGCAAAGTTTTGATGATTCACCCTTTGAGCATTGTTCCAAACAGGTTTTACCATCCTTTGATTTTGAAACTATTTTTGATGGTAATTGCAATCAACTTGCAAATGATCAAAGCTTCCACACACATAACAGTCCTTATTAAACATTTCAAAATTGCTTCCTAGTTTTTGAGACATCATATTGTTCCAATTTCTTTGATTGCATCTTGGATTGTGAGTGTTTTGCCTATGTTTCTCAACTTGTTTAACAGTTTTCCTAGCAGTTTTCTCTTGTTGCTTAGGTTTGACAAACTTTATCTTAGCAATACTAGGCTTAACTATTTTCTTCTCAGTTTTAGTTTGAGACACATTTTCTTCCTCACTATCTGACATCTATTCTTCAATAATTGGGGCATCATCATTCTTCCTAACTACCTTAGGCTCTTCTTCACTAGACATAGCTTTACTGTTCTCAACTACAGGCTCATTAACAAACTCATCTAAACCAGTAAAAGACACGTCAGGTGTTGGAGTCATGAAATTTTCTTGTGTAGGGAGGTAGAACTGCATTATATTTTTCATAGCCTAAACCTTTCTTGAAATTATCAACAATCTGACACTATATGATCTTGTTTAAACTTTTAGATGCATTTTCAAATTCATCTACATTCAATTGAATGCTATCTTTTTCTTTTTGAAATTTTTCAAGCTTCTTCCTAAGCTCTCTAATAGTTATTTCTCCTACTTGAATATCCCATTTTAAGCCATTAATCTTTTCTACATAAACAGACTCATTCTTTTTATAAAATTCAAGTTTTTCTTCCACTGATTCTAAACCTGTTTTATAACCTAAAACCATTAAACTAGATTTCTCTAAATCTCTTAATAGTTGATCATTAGAGATTTAAATAATTACCATGTCCCCCCCCCCCCCCCCCCCCCCCCCCCCCATACAAGATTTTGAACAATTTGAATCATTGGATACCTCTGAGTCAAAACTTGAAGATGAGTAAGCCATGAGTGCATAATTAGTCTTCCTCTGCCTGATCACTCCAGTCATATCCACCAAGACCATCACATGACACCAAAGCTGTAGAAGTAGATGTTTCCACAGGCACACTCCTTCTTGAGCTTTCCTTGTTCTTGTTGTCTTGATTTCTTGGAGCTCTACACTCCCTAGCAAAATGTCCCCTCTTGTGGCAGTTGTAGCACTCCACTTTGGACTTATCAAAACCAATAGTCATATTTCCATTAATAGTAAGCTTCCTTCTTGTGTTTTTCAAAACCCTTCTAGCCCTCATAGTCAACATGGCCATTTGCCATCTCAAATCCATCTCTTCTATGTCATCAAGATGGATTTGTTGCAAGTCCTCATGTGCAAGTTGAGGACTATTTGGTTGACTAGCAAAGAATGAACAAATAACAGCATCACTCAAGTTATTAATATTTGTAGAGTAAGCAGTATTAACTTGAGTGCTAGCAGTAGTAACTCCATGAGCAACATTAACTGCTTTATTAGGGCTGCTAGTGTTGTTATTTGAGGACACAAAAGCCATGTTCTATATGCTTGAACTTGAGCTAGACATCCCTTTGACTTCTGGTTCATACACCTTGAGGTTGTTATAGAGATCATCTATGCTCATTGTTTCTAACTCAGCTTTATTCCTCCACACAACAGCATGTGTGTTCCACTCAGGTGACAAGCTTCTTAATAACTTTTGATTAACATCTTCTTGTGAAAGCTTTTCATCCAAAAGCTCCAACTGACTCACAAGCTTTTGAAGCCTATCAAAGGTTTGATCAAGCATCTCTGAGCTTGGAGCAGTGAAGTTTTCATATTGCTGCTTTAAGAGATTTCTTTGAGTCTTCTTAGTAGCTGCATTCCCACCAAATCTCTTTTCTACAGCTTCCAGCAACAGCTTAGCATCCTTTATAGAGTTAAACTTTAACTGATGTTCATTGGGAATGCCCATCATTAAAGTACTTCTAGCCTTCACTTCTAATCTTCTCTGAGCCTTATCTTCAGCAGATGTAATAGGCATCACTGTTGTAACACCTTCCACAACTTGTGTTTTTGGCAAGGTTGCACCATTCTCTATGACTTCCCATAGTGCATAGTCTATCATCTGGATGTATTGTTCAATCCTCATCCTCCATAACTCAAACTCACCCGGTTTGAGCATGGGAACTTTAGATGCAGCCACCATGTGTGCAGAATCTTGATCCATATCTTCTAGCAAAGTTTCTCAAAGCAACAAGCTCTGATACCACTTGTTGGTCCCACTTTAATAGATCGAATTCCTTAAGCTTGTATAAGGATTAGTTATATTAGATAAATCTAACACAACTATAGTAGAAACTTTGTTTGAATGTATTAAAGATTATGTGGAATCTAATCTTTAATATTAAGAAGAAGAATCAATGAAACAGTAATTATATGAACATATAATTCAACAAACAAAAGCTCCAATATTAATAATACGAATACTCTCAAAATATTAGGGTTACAAAGACCTTGAAGCTATGATAATTCTATAAATGACTCGTATCAAACTGACTCGTATTGGTATGGTACATCAATCTCTATGCTCTAGGACCTCCTTTTATACACTAAGGAGTCCTAAACGGCTTACAATACTTTCCTAAGTAATCATAATCTTCTAAACAAATAACTTATACATATCCTTTACCAAAATATCTCATACAAATCACATAAGCAGTATTAACTAACTCAGCAGTACTAACTTCTTCACTAGCAGCATTAACTCCTTCAACAGCATTAACTTTGTACTAACAGTAGTAACTTTTGTACTAGCAGTAGTAACTACTTAGCAGTTTTTCTTCTAAGTCTCTGAGCAATCTTAACTTCCACTAGCAGTAGTAACTTTGTACTGGCAGTTGTAACTTCACCAGCAGTCTTAAACACTTAGAATAATTTTCATTGAAATTCTCCAGCAGCACTAACTTTGACTGAGCAGCATTAACATCAATAAGAGCAGCAGTAATACTAACAGCATTAAGAAGGCTTTTAATCCCAACACTTGAGCACAGCATGCAGATAATGATACGTACTTAGCTTTCGCAATTGAAATTGTTGTACAATCTTGCTTTTTTGACGACCAACTGACTAGCTTATCTCCCAGAAATTGAATGCCTCCAGATGTGCTTTTGCAATCATCATTACACCCTGCATGGTCTTCGTCCGAATATGCAATTAGCTCAAACCCAGAATCCTTCGAATACCATAGACCCATGTTAATGGTTTGTCGTAGATATTGAAAGATCCTTTTGACCTCTTTAAGGTGTTTTTCAGTTGGGTGTGCCTGATAACGCGCACATACAAATATCGCAAACGCAATGTCTGGTCGACTAGAAGTGAGATACATAAGTCCCCCAATCATACTATGATATTTAGTTTGATCAACTTGGGTACCCTGTAAATCTATACTAGTTTGGTTGTAGCTATTGGTGTACTAATGGTATCACATTTTTCCATCCCATGTTTCTTAAGAAGATCCATAGTATATTGTGATTGACATATAAAGATTCCTCGGGGTGATTGATGAATCTGAAGTCCAAGAAAGAACTTCATTTCACCGATCATTGACATTTCAAATTATCTTTCATTAGTTTTGCAAATCTTGTTGAAAATATTGGTTTTGTTGACCCAAAAATTATGTCATCGACATAGATTTAAACTAATAAAATGTCATCCCCATGTCGTCTTGTAAACAATGTCAGATCGACAATACCTTTTATGAAATGGTGTTCGATTAAGAATGAGGAAAGCTTGTCATACTAGGCTCTAAGGGCTTGTTTGAGACCGTAGAGAGCTTTCTTAAGACGATATACGTGATTAGGAAAGTCCGGATCTACAAAACCATCGGGCTGGCAAACAAAAACTTCCTCTTTCAGTGGACCGTTCAGAAATGTCATTTTGACGTCCATTTGGTAAATTGGAAAGTTCTTGTGAGCCGCATATGCCACAAAGATTCTGACAGCTTCGAGTCTTGCAACTGGTGCAAATGATTCCTCAAAATTGATTCCCTCCTCTTGACCATATCCTTTGGCAAATAAACGAGACTTGTTCCGAATAACCGTGTTTTCAGCATCAGTCTTGTTTTTCTAAATCCATTTGACTGCGATTATGTTTCTGCCAATCGGACATTCAACAAGTTCCCAAACATCAAGGCGTTTGAACTGGTTATGCTCATCTTGCATGGATTCAATCCAGCTTTGATCACGCATAGCTTCCTTGATATTTTTGGGTTTAATTGTACTCACTGTCAGTGCATACATAATGCATCAGTTTGAAGTCGATTTCTTATCATTACAGGTTTTGAGGGATCACCAATCACTTGTTCAATTGGATGATTCTTAGTCCACCTATCACTCGAGCGATGTTTTTGATGAAACTCGTGCATATTTGATGGATCCTGACATGTTAAAGATGACTCAGCTTCTTCGAACATAGGAGTATGAGGTGCATTATAGAACATATTTCCATCAAATTTTGCATCGTCTTCTTGAAGTAATTCATCGGTATTTTCATTCAAGATTGAAGAATTTGGTTCAGTGACAACCTGTTTTGTTGATGAGGATACTATTTGAGGAGCTTCATCTTCTTCAACGACAATTGACGATGATGAAGAAGTGTTTTCATTATCAAGAATATTTGCAGCGAAGTTATCTGACACTTCTTGTGAACTCGTCGCTTAGTATTCTTCATACAGAGGACCAAAAAAATTATCCAAGTCTGTTTTTGAAGGTACTGATTGTGAATCTTCCGATGAATCTTGAAAATTCGTACAGTTAATTCCGGGTTCTAAATTGTTGCATTCAGAAGCCATAGCTGTGAGTTCATCAAACTTGACATGGATCATTTTCATTATCTTTTTTGTTCAGCGGTTATAGATACAAAATCCTCTTGATGACTCAGAATAACCAATAAAGATACCAATGTCAGCCTTCGGTTTCATTTTCTTGAGATCATCATGATCATTTGTTGGATAACAAAGAGATCCAAACACATGAAAGTATTTAATATTAGGTTTTCGTCCTCGAATCAGCTCATAAGGAGTCTTATTGTACCGTGTGTGTACAATAGAGCGATTCTGAGTAGAACAAGCAGTAGCAATAGCTTCAGCCCAAATAAATTATGTAGATTAGGAAAAGATAAGCATTGTTCGAGCAGCCTCCACTAGTGTTCGATTTCGTCGTTCAACAACACCATTTTGTTGAGTTGTACGAGCAATTGAAGTTTTATGAACGATGCCTAACTTTGCATAAAATGTCCGTAATTTATCATTTTTGAATTCGGTTCCATTATCAGTTCGAATCGTCATAATTTGAGCCTTTAGATTCCTTTAAACTTGATTAATGAAATCGATGATCATATCTAGAGTCTCATCTTTGGTACGAAGAAAAATCATCAACGGTCACTAGAATTCACTAGAATATATTTCTTGCCATTGATACTCACGACTCTCATTGGCCCACATAAATCCATATAAAGTAGTTCGAGTTTGGATTCTGTGCTTCAAACCAATTTTGGTGGAAGTGAAGCTTTCTTGCTTTTACCTTGTTCATAGGCTGAACATAGGTGATCTTTGTTATACTTAAATTTTGAAAGCCCATCAACTATAACTTTTGACGTGAGTTGATTAATGGTACCAAAATTCAAATGAGAAAGCCTACAGTGCCATAACTAAGATTTTGTTGATGTGGCTCTAGACATTAAGCACACTGGAGAAGAAGCTGCCATCTCGGAAATAGAGATAGTGTATAGATTTGAATCACGAGAACCGGTAAGCAAATCATCACCTTTTAAATTCCGAACATAACACATGTTTGAACGAAAAGCTACTTCTAGATCTCCATCACAAAATTGTCTGACCGAAAATAGATTATGACCAAGGCCTTCAACGTAGTATACATGACATATCGTGAGATTGCCTTGAACATAATCTCCATATCCAGTGATTTTAGCTAAATGATCATTCCCGAAGCAAACTATTGAATTTCTCAACGAAATTTTTTAGCAGTTGAAGATTGCTAGTTATATGCTTCGAGCATCCTCTATCAACAATCCAAAGGACGAGTTGGATCACATGCATCACATGAAACAAATGCAGATGGAAGAGTGGATAGTTTGGCTACCCATATCTGAGTGGAAACCGGTGTGTTAGATGTAGAATAAACACGGATACGACTCTTTGTTTCACTAGGAAGTGATTGAGCAGTTTTGTTCTTGGGTGTCCAATTAAAACTTTGTTGGTATTCAAACCATTTTTGCCACTTTCTACTTGTTGCAATTTTGTTTTTCATGTAATTACTAAGTGTCCTACTTTGACTAGAATCAGGAGATAGTGGTAACACACTAGAGACCCTATTTGTTGATGTTGGAGTTTTAGCAACGCTTAATCTAGATTTCGCAACTACGGAAGTAGCTCCTAAATTCTTAGATGTCGCTGCTATGGGGGTAGTGAATAAGGCCTTTTTTACACTAGAACTCCTAGACAAAGCATAACGAGCAACACATTTTTCATGAGAAAACAAAAAAACATCTTTTCCACAAGAAACACAAACAATATTTGAACAGTCATTAACAACATTTACAGTCTTGGTACTTAATACACTTGCGTTTGATTGACATACATTTGAATTCTTTGTTTCACGCTTATTAGAATCTATACTAGCACTACGTGACATCTTCCGAACATGTGCAGTTGAACTCTTAGCATTAGTGTTCTTCAAGACTCTATTCTTCGATTTGGTGTCCTTAGACTTTGGTCTTCTAACACTATTAGAACTTTCTACACCTGTGGAATTAGAAACATTTATGTTAGTTTTAGAATCCGGTGTCTGTGTCTCTGTTTTTGTGATTCTATACATTCCTCTTGCAAGTACATTCTCATTTTGTGTTCGACGTTGCTCGTTTTTAGGTGTAGGATGTGAAGTGACTGGTTTTGACCTATATGTATTGACCTTAGAATTTGACACTTTTTTAGCCTTAATTGCTATGTTTTTAGGAAATGGTGTTACACAAAGAAGTGTTCTTGAGGTCTCAGATTAGTCAAACTTAGTGTTCACATTTTTTCCCTTGTCAACGATTCGAAGCTTATTCTTGAGTTCAGATATTGTTATCAAAAGATCTTCATTCTGAGCCCGCACATCAGCATACGCATATGTCTTTTGATTAACATGTTCAATCAACTCATCAAGCTCTTTTTGATGTTGAGTCCTTGTTGCTTTTATTGAATTGAAAAGCTTTTGATATTCAAGTTTGATATTTTCTCTTTCTTTAACAACATAATCCACTTGAGTTTTTAGCAACACGTTCTCATCATTTATTGTTGACAATTTTGACTTCCAAGAGATGTCACAAGCCATTTTCTCTTTTTGATGTTGTAACTTTAGTTCAAAATCAATACTTTTAGCTTGTGATCGCTTAAAATCATTTTCAAGAATTTTGATTCTCTTGAGTAAATTGGATTGGATATCTTTGGAGTCACTTGAACTTTTCTCAAGTTCATCTTTAGTCAAACCTTGATTAACATTACTTGACTTTGACCAAGATAGACTTTATTACATTATAATTACTAATAAAACTATAAAACTAATCAAAACTATACAAAGACCAATTCATATAATAATAAACACTTTTATTGAACCTAACATAAGTAAAGAATATGAGCATAGGGAAACAGGGATCATAAAACCTGACACTAAGGACAACGATCATGACATAATTGTCAAAGTTGAGGAGGAAAGTGAGGAGTCAAAAGAAGAAGAAAAGGAAGAAAAAGATGACCCAGAATACATTAACACCAACCCACCATCACCACCTAATCTATCAATTTCATTCATCACAAAAAAGTTTGTAAGCTTAATTCGTTCCTTGAATCATTAAACTTAGTTCCCCTATCATCTAACACACAATTTATTTGCACAAAAGAGAATGATGGAGGCATAATGTTTGTTGAAATAATTAAAAAAGTATGATGATTCAAGCGAAGAGGAATTTAAAGAGGATGAAAGTGCAGTAACAGGAGAATTAAGAGTAGAGATTTCCAACTAAGAGCGAACTAGCATATCATAAGTACTTAATGTGCGCCCCGATTCCGTCCTTGTTTTTGAGAAACCCGATCATTATAGGGGGATGTCTTTCGAATCTTAAAATACCATGTAACTTAGGTCATGTACACGTAGAGAAAGCTTACATAGATCTTAATTCCGCTATAAATGTCATGACTCGTATACAATACAATTGGATTATGAAAAAATAGCTTGAACCTAGGGAAGATCCGGAGGGTATTAGGGGAATAAGTAACTTCACGGGAAGAATTAGAGGGATGCATATCTTCATAGGAAACTTCACTTATGTTTCAGATTTCATGATTGTTGAGGATATTAGTTCAATTATAGACCCTTGGTTGTCGCAAGTGGTGCTAGGAAAGCCTTTTGTTAAAATATCCAACATGAATCATGATTTATCATTAGGAATAGTAAAGTTTACAAATGGGACTGATGAAATTACTTATAAGATGCCCCATAAGATATAGCAATTTAATTCGCTGTCAGATTTTGAGAAAGAACATACAAAATCGGTCTACTTTAGGAACGAGGAGGACAAGAGAAGAGGAGTAAACTACGTGATAAATAAGATATTAGGATTTTATAAAGAATTTTTAGAGCTTGTATCCGAATACTTAACTGGAGTTGAAGAAGAAGTAAGTGACGAGGAGGAGTCACGTGAGGAGTGTGACTCCGAGTCTACCTACAAGACTCGTTAAATAAACAAAAGCGCTTATTGGGAGGCAACCCAATCCATTTTATTTTCTCGAATTTTAGGAGTGTCTTGTGTGTCTTGTGTGTCTTGTGTCATGTTTCGAGTCATATGTTTGTACTACTTATTTTCGTGGTTTATGCAGCATTTTTCCAAGAAATAACTAATATAAATGTCATTCTTCTTCATTATTGAGCAAAACCAGGGGAGTACTAGTTTTTTTACCTTTTCTTTTCCCTTTATTCGTTTTACGGGCACTTTTAAGAACATTGGAGACAATGTTTAATTTAAGTGTAGGAGGAAATAAGTCTTAGAAACTATTCTTTCAATTGCATTTGCTTTGTCCTTAAAACAATGTGTAATATACTCAAACATAGCGTAGAAGGTAATTTTGACCTAAATTATTGATAGAAATAAGGCCTAAAAACGTTATTGATATTTTTCGACTTCTCTACGTTTTGATAATCACAAAATGTAAAAACGCTCTATGTAAAATTAAACGTAAACAAGTGATTACTCGTAAATTTTCATTTTGAAAATTAATCACTTAAAGGTATGAATAAATAAATGCTTAATTTATTTGTGATCAAACGAAGTTTTATTTTTCCTAAACCTTGCATTTTTATATAATGTAACAAACATTTTTAAAACTTATAGAAAACATTTTTGTATTTATAAGAAATGTTTTATTCAAAATAAATATTTTGAATTCAAATTTTCCCTCTAAAATTGAATAAAACTGATCCAGGAAACACCTCCACTGGAAAAGAAAAAAATAAGAGCGTCTTACTATGGGCGGCCCCCTTATAGGTATGGGCGGCCCCCTTAGTGATAAGGGGGCTGGCATAGGAGCTAAGGGGGTCGGCCATGTAAAATGGCTCCCAGCTTTGCCTATAAATAGTGGACTGTTCCCCACAGATTTTTCACCTTTTGCACTCATTTTTTTATGTTCTAAATCAGTTTATACATCTCCTACAATCCTTTGATCATTTAATCTTAAGCTTTTGTTTTCAAGTGATTCAAGCTTAGATCTTCAAGTGCAAGAGAAGAATACTTCTTATCATCAAGCTATGAAGTATTATAGCTTAGTGTTTACATAACGTAGTTACGATTGTGGTGTATCTTGTAATTCATTTATATCTCTTGTGATTGTGTGTAATAGTTAGATCGGGTTGATCATGTTAGCACTTAGGTGAAGTGAATCCTTTGTAAAGGTGGTTAGTATTTTAGGCCTCAAAATACAAGTGTGTGGTAGATTGGTTCTAGCTAAGATTAGGACTCGACATTTGGCTTAGTGTCAGAAATTGGTGTAAGCTACTTGTGTACGATTTTCTCCGCCTAAAGGGAGTTTGTTGACATAGTGAAGAGAACTCTCGATTTGGGTACTCGAGGAGTGAAGTAGGGCGAAGAGGAGCTTCGTTACCAAACCACTATAAATCTGTGTGTTGTGGTTTGATCTTTCTAACTCTTATCTCTTGTCTTACAAATTTACATTATTACTTATTGTCATTTACTTACTTAACTATATTGTTCATATTGTGTGTACATTAAGATCACATAAAATCGAATCTAACTTTTTATATACAAACGTCACAATAATTTAAAAAGCGGTAAACTATTCAACCCTCCCCCCCCTTCTAGTTTCCATAATTGGTATTAGAAGCCACATCAAACAAGATTTTTAAAATAAACTGTATTTTAAAACTTGAATCGATCTATGGAATCGGAAAAATATTTAGAAGGGCAATCTACGCAAAGACCACCACTATTTGAAAGTGATGGATTTATTTATTAGAAAAATAGATTCGAAACTTATGTGAAATGAAAAGATCTAGATCTTTGGCATGTTATTATCTATGGTGATTTTCCTCCCATTCAAAATAATCCTAAAACTAAAAAGGATGACACTGTACCATTTGACAAACAAAGCGATGATCTTAAAAAGAAACTTGCTAAAAATAATGAAGCTAAAATAGTAATTTATAATGCTTTGTCACGTAAAGAATACGAAAGAATTTTTATGTGTAAAACCGGAAAAGAAATCTAAGATACCTTATTAATTACTCGCCAAGGTAATAGTCAAGTTAAGGATAACAAAATAGATCTTCTTGTTCAACAATATGAACAATTTACGATTCCGGAAGAGAAATCGATAGATAATGCTTTTGTTAGATTTAACACTATCATTACTAGTCTAAAAGCACTTGATGAAGGTTTTTCTAGCAAGAACTATGTTAGGAAATTTCTTAGGGCACTTCATCCTAAATGGCACGCAAAAGTCACGGCTATTGAAGAGTCGAAGGATTTGCCATCACTATCACTTGACGAACTTATCGGCAACTTGAAAGTATATGAAGTGATAAACAAAAGAGAACAAAGTAGATCTCTCGCTTTGAAGGCTAAAAAGGAATCTAGTGATGAAGAAAGTTCGACCTTTGATGGTGAAGACGAAAAGTATGCTATGGCCGTGAGAGACTTCAAGAAGTTTTTCAAAAGACGAGGAAGGTTTGTAAGATAACCATGCGATGAAAGAAAGTCGTTCCAGAGAAGTAAAGATGACAAAAATGGTAAAAGTGAAAGAAAATGCTTTAGATGCGGAGATCCAAATCACCTCATCGGAGAATGCCCAAAGTCACCAAGAAGCAAAAAACCAAAGGCCTTTTGTTGGAGGAATATGGAGCGATAGCGGCGAAGATGAGGAAGAAAAGACTAAAGACGAAACTTGTCTTGTAGCTCAAGCGTCTAATGTGGTACTTTTCGAAACCGAATTTTATAGTGATAGTTTATCGTCAATAGATGACTCAGGGTTAGATAGTGCATATCATCGCTTATGCAAAATGGGATTAAAAGTAATTTTAAAAAATAAACACTAAAATCTACTAAAAGTCGGCTAGAAGATGAATTATTCAAATTAAAAGAAAAATTATCTAGATTAGAGAAAAATAAAGAAATTAATGTACGTAAAACATGTCAAAACCTTATGAATGAAAATGAGAAACTTAAAGAGGAAATAATAAGCAATTTAATAAAAGCACTCATTCTCTTAAGAAAATGTTAAGTTTTCAAAAGCCATCCGAGGACAAATCGGGTCTAGGATTTAATTCGGACGAAGCGTCAACGAGTGGGACTAAACAAGTTAATTTTGTAAAACCACAAGAACTTGAACCCAAACCTATTAAAGAAAAATCCGTCGAATCAAATTCATTTCCAAAACCTAAACATTTACTTGCAAACAATAGTAACGTTCCCATTGCAAATAATGACGAAGCAAAAAGGTTTCATAAACCATCTTTAAAACTCGAAGTTAGATTTACCAAACCCGATGTAAGGTCAAAACTCCATCTCCAAAAAGACATAATAATTCTCGTCCTCGACCTAAAACACCACAACCTAGGAGAAATCAAAATAAACAAAATTACCCTAATATGTATCATACAATGAGGAATAATCCCCAACAACAAAATTATACTCCATGGGAAATTTGTCTACCTTTTCTACGTCAAACCAAATGCAAAAGATGTACGACACTAACAATCTCGGACCCCTGAGATATTAAGGACCAAATGTTTGAATCGTTATAATAGATATGTTTTGGAATAAATTTTGGAACCCGACAAGTAAATTGAGGATTATTAATGCTCTAAATTCATGACGAGAAACCAAAAGATATTATCTACATACAAAGCATATAATGAAGGCAATGCTATTCTCGTAAGCAATTCAAGCGAAAATATCATAGGCAAAGGTGCGACCTCTCTTTATTAAAATTGTTTAAGAATGTAGAGTATTTAAAACTTAGTGTGTTAAGTATTGGTTAAAATGTGTGATAATATGTGTCAAGTAATATTTATCAAAAGTGATAGAAAAATAAGTACTTGAAAATGAGATATGCAATAAGAATTAGATTAGTTTCCTAGGATTATAATAAAAAAGAAGAAATTAATTACGACAAATTATATGCACCCGTAGCTAGATTATAATCCACAACATATTTTTTTACAAAGATGAAAATTTCAATGTCCACAAGTATTAAACTCACGGGAAGATGAAAATATATCAAACGCTAAATTTTTCAATGTAATTATCAATTCTTGATTAAATTAGTGCACTGTAATATCCATCTATTTATATAAATGCACTTTATATACCACCTTTTATATGGAAATTTTTCGCTTTATCTCATTATGCAACGTAACTTACATCACTAAAGTAAACGAGCGCACACAACCTACCTATGACTATTCTATCTATGTATATGTCAAGCAAACTTCATAACATGTCAAGTCTACACTCTAATATCATTTATAACATGTACGATATTCATTTAACGAAGTTTTAACGACTAATTTATTATTATTAAACATAAAACGTTAACTGATTAAGTAGATCCTAATTTTATGTTAATGTAGACATATAAAGCGAATGTACAAGAAAACCGTATGACACATATACACGTATCATTAGCATACTCATTTGAATACATTTTCTCCAAAATATAAGTCAAGTCTCTAAAAGCATAATGTATAAGCTTTTTAAGCATGAATCCAAATAAATCGTTTTATCTCCATTTTTCTAAAAAATTTCATTCAAACTAATCAACTTAAGTTACAAGCAAGCAATGATTAACTTTTAAACAACATTTCCCTCCATTTCAATCACTTGTACATGTTTTTAAGCTCAAAACCCTAATCCGAACCATAAACCAAACCCGTGACTCATTTCTTCCTTTTTACCCATTTTATAACTTAAACCACTAATTAACCTAAAGTTATAAACACTAATGTACAATATTTACATTTCATATTCCCTCCTTATCACTCCATTGTACACGAAATTTCAAAACCATAAAACCCTACCTGATCCTTAACATGAAACCGCCTACCCCTTTTCCTTCTTATTTAACCATTTGAAAACTGACAAACATCCAATGCACCCTCAATGATCATGTACTATAGTTGTAAGCAACACACAAGCACCTTAATTATAATTGGCCACCAAGTTGAGCCAATCCACCCTTTTTCCTCCATATATGTCGCGGCCCACTACCCGCCAAAACCCTCTCTCCAACCTTCTAAGCTAGTATCTAGACTCTAGACTCACCTATAGCTTCTCCTAATCAGCTCCCATCGACTTGACATATTCAAAGACCTTTGTTGGGCACCATGTTCATTCGAGTACTATAAAAAGGACGCACCTTCATCTTCAAACTCACACCTTAATTTCATTTTACTCTCAAATAGAGTTCTATCTAATCAAGAGAAGAGTGAAGTCCAAGAGCTTTAAATAAAGTAAGAAATCAAGAAACGAAGCCACAAGGTCATATCCTAGACGTTACGAGTGCTAAATCAGCCATATCGATATGTTTCAGAATCCATAAGCTCAAATTTCAGGTTCTATAAGTGTGTATCTGTTTTATACTCTCTTTATAATGCTTCATATCGATCATGTATTAATCCATTTGTTAAAAGCTTTGAACTCAACACAAGCGTTTTCATTTTTAAATCAAACCAAAAACCATGAACCTATAAACACGTTTTCTCTTAATCTATAAGCTATAATTACAAGCTATTATAATGGTCAATTTCTATAAGCTTATTTAACATTCCTATAAGCATTTTATTAATTCTTAAAAGCCTTAACCCGTTGAATTAAATTTTGAAACCAAATGCACCCGTTTTATGTTTTTAAGCTCGAAATCCTTTTCTATAAGCTAAAGCATGTAAAAGCTATTTTTCCTAACTTATATTAGTTTATTTTGATAAGCTATAACCTGCAAATAGGTTTTTATATTGAAAAATACATTATTGTAAATTTTGGACTGTTTTGTAAATTATTTTCCATGCAAGGGAATATATTGTAAACATTGAAAATTTTCAACTACAAGGTCTGAAAAAATTCATTTATTAGAGAGACTTTATAACTTCCCATGGTTGGTTTTGCCAAGTCTCAAAGTTGATTGACTTATTTGATATCATACGTTATATATTAAGGTTAGTTTTGAAATTTAATTATAATTCAAGGTTATTTTTGTCTATTTGACATTCTCTCAAAATATAAAATATTTATATTTTTATCAAATTTATAAAAATACTATATATATAAATATTATAAAACTTATTTTATTAAAACACGTACTTTGTCGTTATAATCAGTCGATCGACGCTTTTATAATCAAATACGTTATATATTTAAGTAATTTAATCATTACTAGCTTCTGAAGAAACTTAAACTCTTATGTATCATGTATAGGGAATTTTCATATGAAGGGTTTCAATTGAGTTTTCGTCTTGACGATTAGTTGCGATTTAAAGTGCCATGGCTCCTCAAATGGATACTACATGACCTTGGCCTCTGAATTATGATTGCCCGAACAGTGATACAATACTCCATAAATTAATAAATCAAAGATATGTGTTAAACTTTATGAATTTTTGAAATACAAACAATCAAACTAAGACTTGACATATTACCCCAGGTTGTGTGACGAAGCCGTTACTTTCATTTCATAAACTTTTGCCATCAATCAGATTTCCCCTATACTGTTAAGGTGAGTTCATAGCCTCACTTTTAAATCTCTTTAATATTTCATAAACCCGTGAGGGGGATACATGCTTAAACCATGAATGCAAGTATTTTTCTGTATGCTATCCTGATTCATTATTGCCTAAGTAACTACTTTTGCCATTAAGACCCCATTATCATGAACCGTTAATTACTCGTCGGGGTAAGCGCGAATAATGTGAATAGATCTATTTGGGACTGGACTTCCCCGTTGGTGTACCTATACTGTCGGTAACCAATAGCACATCATTTGAATAACTTTGCGGGTGTTTTGGCAAAGACACCCGTTGGGGCAATTATTTGTGATTATTGATTAACCTAAGGCTTCGGTGTCATGAGCTAAGGCAATAATATTATTTTATAAACTATGGGTGTATAACAACGTAACCCACTATTGGACTTGTATTCAAACTACTTTAATTAAACCTATGAATTTCACTCAACCTTTGTGTTGACTTTTTAGCATGTTTATCTCAGGTAATTGAGCAACATAAAGCACGGAGTGGCACGGACTTGAAGATGGCTAAACTGTTATCATTCAAACTTTTTGATTTCCTGTAGATTTTTGGGACCTCTGTTTGTAAAAACTTTGATGAATAAATGAATGATAACAATTTCTTTTTAAAACGTCTCTTTACGATTTGTTTTCTATGATTATGATTGTTGTACTATGAAATAACACCCCAGATTAGCTTCCGCTGCTATATTTGACAAAATGGGGGTGTTGTAGATTGGTATCCGAGCCAACGGTTATAGAGAACAAGGTTAAAACCTTAACTATAACTACTTTTTCTAGCCAAGAAAGTCCTCCTTGCCGCTACATCTTTCGGAATAGTATGTAAAGATACATAACTATTATACTACTATATAAATAACTTATGTTATTTACCGCTGGGTTGTTAACAGAACGATGTCATCTTCCAATCATCTTACTTCCAGTATTGAGGATGCTTTTTCCTCTAACTTTCCCAACATTATCCCGGCTTCCCCAGATTATGTCTCAGCTTCACCGGGAAAAACTTATTCCAGCTCTTCTAACTCATTTGGCGTAGTTCCAATAGCTTCACCAACTCTGTTGCTTTTTCATAATGACCCTTACATGAAGGTTTTGCAAGCATTTTATGCTGAAGAATCACCTATCTCACCTCCAACTATTGAGCCTCCATCTTCAATGCCTAATCCTCTAGAATTCTATCTTCCTGAGGGATTATTGTCACCTAAGAAACATAACCGATCATTATCCTCTACTTCTACCCTACCTCAAGAATTTGAGATGGGAGAAAGCTCTCGTAAGATAAGTGTGGAACGTCACGAGGAGCAAATTAAGGAAATCTTGAATCATTTAGATGAACTCTCTCTCGACCGTATTGAACACATTGAAGACAAAATCGAAGGACTCGGAAAAGGTCGGGTAATTATCCAACAAGACTTTGACAATCTACAAACTGAACTCCAACAAGCTCGTGCTCAAATTTCTAAACTCCAAAAGAAGCAAATGGGAAGTAACCACAAGGTTTCTCTAGCTCGCTTCAGGATTACTGACCTAGAACACATCATCAACGATATCTAAATCCGTCATCAAGCAGACAAGCAAAGCCTTCTGAATGCCATCAATGAACTCAAGAACAATTCAAAAGGACTATCGGACTATTAGATTAGATCCTAGTTATAACTTTTAACCTAGCCACGGGATGTGTGGTATAAATAAAAATACTTGTCAAATCTTGACTATGTACAGTAAAAAGGCAAGTCGTTTATGATATAATACAAAGGCAATCCCATTATGTACCTTGTTGTTTCATAATACCAACTTATCTCTCTTACATCATCATATACATCATTGTTTCCATCCTCACCACCATTATAACAATGCTTATTTTTTAAATTTAAGCATTTTAAAGAAAAATAAGCATTACTCTTTAAGCATTTTTAAGCATTACACTTCAAGCATTACATTTTTAAAGTATTGCATTTCAAGACTTGTGATATCATTCTTATTACGTGTTATCTTATGTTGATAGAATGCCTCCCAAAAGGACGTCAACATCTGAAGCACCGGCCATGACTCAAGCTGCCATCAGAAAACTAGTTGCTGACAGTGTCACCTCGGCTCTAGAAGCACAAGCTGCAACAATGGCAAATACTAGTAATCCCAACAGGAACACCGGACCTACTGGAACTCCTGTAGCAAAAACAGGAAACTACAAAGAGTTCATTAGCTGTCAACCTTTCTACTTCAATGGTACGGAAGGAGCAGTTGGCCTCATCCGCTGGTTTGAACGGACCGAATCAGTATTTTCTCGTAGCAAATGTACCGAGGAAAACAAAGTCACATTTGCTACTGGTACCCTAACTGACGATGCCTTGTCCTGGTGGAATGCGTACGCCCAACCTATGGGAGTAGATCAAGCCAATCAAATCACCTGGACTGAGTTGAAAAGGCTCTTGACAAACAAGTATTGTCCCCGAACTGAAGTCAGAAAGATGGAAGATGAACTTTACAATCTGACTGTAAAGGGAAATGATCTTAAACCTTACGTTAGAAGATTCCAAGAATTAGCAGTCTTATGCCCGAACATGGTACCAAACACCGAGAAACTCCTGGAAGCCTTCATCGGAGGGTTACCTAGGAGTATTGAAGGAAATGTTACTGCCTCAAAACCTCAAACTTTAGAGGAAGCCATTAACATAGCCCAAAGGCTAATGGATCAGGTAACAAAACATACTCCGGTGCAAGTATCAAACGATCACAAACGAAAGTTTGATGACAGAAGAACTTTCAACAACAACTATCGCAACAACAACAATTACCATAACACCAACAACCACTACAATAATCACCAACCACAACAAAACAGAAAGCAAGAAGCTGTCAGAGCTTATGCTGCCACTCCGGCTGAAAATAATAGGTATGCTGGAAACCTCCCATTGTGTAAAAGATGTGTTCTACATCACACAGGACCTTGTACTGTTAAGTGCAATACTTGCAACAAGGTGGGCCATTTGACCAAGAACTGCCAAAACAAGAGGCCAGCCACTGGAAGTAATCAGCTACCAGTGATAGTTATTTGTCATGCATGTGGAGAGAAAGGGCATTATACAAATCAGTGCCAAAAGACCAACATCAATGCCCCGGGAAGAGCCTATATGCTAAGGGATAGGAAATCTCATCAACACCCCGAACGTAGTTACGGGTATGTTTCTCCTAAACCAGCATTTAGCTAGAATATTATTTGATTCCGGAGCCGATAAAATCTTCATATCCACATCTCTTGCCTCTATGCTAAATATCCCGCCTATTACAATAGATACCTTTTACGATATCGAAATGGCTGACGAAAACCAAGTAAGCAAAAACACCGTTATCCAGGGTTGCACCTTAACCTTGCTAAATCAATCTTTTGAAATCAATCTCATGCCAATTAAACTCGGTAGTTTTGATGTTGTCATCGGTATGGACCGGTTGTCCAAGTATCATGCCAAAATTCTCTGTGACGAGAAAGTCATTCACATTCCTATTGACGATGAAACTTTGATCATTCGAGGTGACCGAAGTAAGACCCAACTAAATTTCATATCTTGTATAAAAACTAAATGATACATATCCTGTAAGTTGTCAAGTTTTCATGATCCAAGTAATGGAGAAGAAGAAGTCAGACGAGAAGAGAAGAAGATATTCCCGTAGTTAAAGAATTATCGGAAGTTTTTCCTGAAGATCTACTTGGCCTCCCTCCCATTCGCCAAGTAAAATTCTAAATCAATTTAATTCCAGGAGCAACACCTGTAGCCCGTGCACCCTATAGATTAGCTCTTTAAAAAATGCAGGAACTATCTAATCAACTTCAAGAATTGTCAAACCGAGGTTTTATAAGACCAAGGACTTCATCCTGGGGAGCTCCTGTCTTATTTGTTAAAAAGAAAGATGAATCATTCAGAATGTGTATCGATTAT
>BQNB010012379.1:58384-79322 GCA_026074375.1 Tanacetum coccineum
ATTTGTAATACTTCTACCCTTTTGGGTCGGGGCGTTATAGTATATATCAATAATGATATATATAATGATAATGGCCCCCGGTATAGAGAAAAAAGCATCCTCAATATCAGAATCGGATGGGATGATAATAGGGTGGTTGGATGAAGACATAACTGTGTAACAACCCAATGTAAATAACATAAGTTATTTATATGATAGTATAGTAATTATGTATCTTTACATACTATTTGGGAAATGCAATAGCACGAAGGACTTTCTCGGCTAGAAGAAGAAAAGTAGTTATAGTTAAGGTTTTAACCTTGTTCTCTATAACCATGGCGCTGATACCAATGTGTAACACCCCCATTTTGATAAATATAGCAGTGGAAGTTAATCTGGGGTATTACTTCATAGTACAACAGTCATAATCATATAAAACGACTCATAAAGAGATGATTTGGAAAAAGATGTTATCATTCATTTATTCATCAGAGTTTTTACAAACAGAGGTCCCAAAATCTACAAGAAAACATAAAGTTGAATGATAATAGTTTAGCCATCTTCATGTCCATGCCACTCCATGCCATAAGTTGCTCAAATACTTGAAATAAACATACTAAAAAGATCAACACAATGGTTGAGTGAAATTCATAGGTTTATGATAAATAGTGCGAATACATGTCATCATAGATAATGGGTTACCATGCCTAGTAATGACTTCAAGACTTCGTTTCTCTTGCTTCTTGGCTTCTATTCTGAGCTTAGGGACTTCTCTTGATCTTCCTTGGTCTGAGTTAAGACTCCATTTGAGAGTGTATGAGTTTTTGAGGTGTGGTTTGAATGGTTATGCATGTTTTGGCTTATATAGTGTTCAAATGGCCTTGCTGCCCAAGTTTAGAGTCTTGCTTAGTGTCCTAGCTATCTTAGCTGAATCATGAAAGCTAGCATAATGAGTAATGAAGGCTAGAAGAGTATCTAAGCAAGGTGGAAGGTTTTGGAGGTGTATGTAGGTTTGGTTGTAAAAAGGGTGACAAGAAGGTAATTTGGCCAACTTGGTGGCCAAGGGAGGAGGCAGAGGTGCTTGTAAGCTGCTTGGTGACATAAGGGTGAGGTCATGGAGGTGCTTGGTTGGTTGCTTGGGTTTAAAATGGGTCAAAATGAAGCAAAATGGGTCACGGGTTGGTTTAGGGTTCGATTTAGGGTTTTGGACTTTTAGATTGAAATAGGGTTAGGGTTTAGGATAGATTAAGGTTTAGGATTAGTGTTAGGACTAAGATTAGGACTTAGGATTAAGGTTTAGGGCTTAGTTTTAGGTTTAGGGTTTAGTTTTTGGTTTGAAAGTAAAATTAGGGTTTAAGGTTTTGTTTTTAGGGTTTAGGGTTTTAGATTAGGGTTTAGTTTTAAGGTTTAAAAGTCAACAAGCTGGAGCTTGTAGATAAGCTCTAAAGAGCACTTTAAGTCATTGTTTAAGCAAAAGACTAAGGTATGTTTACTTTTCCTTATTTTTGCTTTAATTTCAATCTCAGCTTATTAAATTGCTTATTTCTACTTATGCTTAGCTTATTTGTGCTTATTTAGTCTAGAATTAGCTTATTGCATCTAGTTTTATAGTTTAAATATAGCTTAAATTGTGTCATCATTAAAACTGTCCATTTTAGTTGTTAATGTAGCTTATTAATGTAGCTTATATTTTGGAGCTTATTTTCCTTAGATTTTTGCTTATTTGTCCTTATTAAGCTTAGTACTTAATCTGTTTTTACAAATCATGGCTTATTTTGATTTGTTTCAACTTTAAATTAGATTTTTAGTTTTTAAAGGAGTGTTTGGGTTAAGGGTTTAAATGTGGTAAAAAAATGTGTAAATTGTTTTTGGCATTCAAATTAGTTTTGATTGCGTTAATTAAGTTCTTGATGTAAGTTTGTTTATAAGTTAGGAATAGGTTTTTGTCAAGTTTTATAGTTAAATTATGATTACTATATTTATGGGTTTGTATGAGGGCTGTTTAGCTATCTAGCGTTATGTAACTACCACCTTTTTGTTTATAATTATAGCAACGGAAGTTAATTCCTGGGGTGGATAGGCTGTAGTTCAAACTGTCAGAATTATAGAAATGACACATAAGACGGACATGGGGGGTATAAAGTGGTTTTAATGCATTATTCAGCAGAGGGGTGGTCTTATGAGGGACCATTTTGAGTTGGTTAATCTGTATGGGCATTGGTATCTGGTTTAGCCTTCGGACTTGGCCGTGCCTCTCTGGCCGGTGCGGGGTGACAGTAGTGGGTGATCTAGGTGGGGGTGGGGTGTCGCGGTGTGGGGGGGGGCTGTGGTTGGGGCTGCTGGTAGGTTGGGGAGGGGGGGGGGGGGTCGGGGTAGTGGGGAGGGGTGGGTAGGTGGTGATGTAGGTGAGGCAGGGGTGGTAGGGGCGGGGGGTGCTAGTGTGGGGTGTGTGTGTGGCGGGTGGGGTGTCGGCGGGTGGTGGCGGGGGGGGGTGCGTGTGTGGTGGGAGTGTGGGGGGGGGTCGGGGGTGGAGGTATGGGGGGGTTGGGTTGGGAGCGGTAGGGGATGGTTGGGAGGGAAGCTGGTGAGGGGAGGGGGTGGTTTGGGGGATGGTGGGGGGAGTGGGGTAGGAGGGGGTGGAGGGAGTGGGGGGGGTGGAGGGGGTTGTTTGTTTAAGGGGGGGGGGCGGGGGTGGGGGGGTGGGGGGATGGGACGGGTTGGGGGTGTGGGGTGTGGGGAGGGGGGGGGAAGGGGTGGGAGTTGTGGAGTGTGGGGGAGGCACGGGGCGGGGGGGGAGGCGGGGGGGGCGGGGGGGGAGGAGGGGTTGCTATGGGGGGGGGGTGAGCAGGGGGTGGTTGTGTGGGGGGGTGGAGGGAGGGGGAGGGAGGTGTGGGGTGTAGAGGTGTCATGTGGGGTAGGTTGGGTGGGGGCGCAGGTGGGCTCGGAGCGGGGGTGGGGGGGGGGAGGGGGGTGGGGGGGTGGTGGGAGGGGGAGGGGGGAGGGGGGTGTGGGGGGTGAGGGAGGTGGGGGGGGGGAGGGCGAGTTGGGGGGAGGGTGCGGTCGTTGGGGGGGGGGTAGGGTCAGGGGGGGGGAGGGGAGCGGTAGGTTGTGGGCTTGAAGGCGGGGGGAGGGGGGGGGAGATGGGAGGGAGGGCGGGGGGGGAGTTGGGTGTGGGTGGGGGAAGGGGGGGTGGTAGGGGGCTGTGGGTGAGAGCAGAGGTCCTGGGGGGGGGGGGTGGAGACGGCGAGAGGGAGGGGGGTGGAGGGGGGGGGGGGGGGGGCGGTGGTTAGTGGGGGGGGTGGGGGGGAATAGGGGGAGGGGGAGCGGGGGGGGGGGCGGGAGGGGGAGGGTGGGTGGGGGGCGGGGGGGGGTGGGGGGGGGCGGAGGAGTGGGGGGGTTGGACGGGGTTGGGGGGGTGTGGTGGCGGATGGGGGGGGTGGGGTGGGGGGTGGGGGGTGTGGGTGTGTGTGCGTGTGGCGGAGGGGGGTCGTGGGCGGTGTGGCTGGAGAGGGGGGTGTGGGGGGGGGGGCGGGGGGGGGGGGTGGTGTTAGAGGGGGTGGGAGTGTGGGGGGGGTGGGGGTTGGGGTTAGGGGGGGAGGGGGGGGGGGGGGGGGAGTGGTGGGGAAGGATGGGGGGTAGGGGGTCGGGGTGGCGGGGTTGGGGTGTGCGGGGAAGGGGGGGGGTGAGGGTGGGGAGTGGGTAGTGGGGGTGGGGGGATGGTGGCTAGGGGGGGTGGGGGGTGGTGTGACGGGCGTTTGGAGGAGAGGGCCGTTGGGGGGGGTGAGGGATTGGTTGGGGTGGGGGGTGGTAGGGTGGGGTGGGGGGTGGGGGCTTTGGGGGTTTAGGTGGGGAGGGGGTGGAGGGGGGAGGGGGGGGGGGGGCGCGGGGGGGCAGGGGGGGGCGGCGGGTGGAGGCTGGTTAGGGTGTGGGGTGGGAGTGGGTTGGTGTAGAGTGGGGTTGGAGGAGGGCCGGGGGGGGTGTGGGTTGGTGTGGGGAAGGGAAGGGGAAGGGGGTTGGGTTGTGGTGGGGGGGGTGGTGGGAGTGGGGGTGGTTCGGGGGGTGCGTGGGGGATGGGGGGCTTAGTCAGAGGGTTCGGCTCAGTAGAAGGCTGGGTGCGGGGAGGTTGGGATAGTGGTGATGGCAGGATGGGGTGGAGGGGTAGGTCAGGGGAGGGGGGGGGTGGGGCAGATGGGGGGTGGTTTGGGGTACGGGGGGGGCTGGGCGGGGCGGGAGGTGGGTGGGGGGGGGGGGGGGGGGGCGGGGGGGGGGGGTGGGAGGGGAGGATATGGGAGGTGGGGGGGTGGGGGGGGGGGTGGGAAGGGGTGGGCCGGGTGTGGGGGGGGGTGGGGTGGGGGGGGAGGGGGGGGGTGGGTGTGGGGGTGGGCGGAGCGAGGGGGGGGGTGGAGTGTGGGTGGGATGGGGAGTGCGGGGGTGTGGGGGATGGGAGTGGGTGGGGGGGTGTGGTGGGAAGTGAGTGGGGGGTCGGGGGGTGTGGCGGGGGTGAGGGGTTGGGTTGGGTGGCGTGGAGCGGTGGATTTGGGGGGGGGGGTGAGGGGGGGGGGGGGGAGGTGAGGAGGGAGGGTGGGGATGGGGGGGGGGGGGGGGGGGGGGGAGTGGGTGGGTGGGCGGCGGCGGGGGGGGGTGGGAGGAGGGGGCGGGGGGGGGGGGAGTTGCGTTTGCTGCTGGGGGATGGGGTGGGGGGGGGGGAGGGGTGGTGGGGGGGTGGGGGGGGGTGTTGTGGTGTCGGCGTGAAGGTGGGGAGGGGGGGTGGTGTGGGGAGGGGGGGGAGGGGGGGGGGGGGGAGGGTTTGTTGGGGGTGGGGGGGGGGGGCGAGGGTGAGGGGGGGGGAGGGGGGGCGGGGTAGGGGGGGGGGGGGGGGGGGGGAGGAGGGGGGGGTATGGGGGGGGCGACCGGGTGGTGAGGTGGGGGGGGGGGGGGGGGGGGGGGGGGGGGGGGGGGGGGGGGGGGGGGGGGGGGGGGGGGGGGGGGGGGGGGGGTGGGGGGGGGGGGGGGGGGGGGGGGTAGTGGGGGGGTGGGGAGGGGTCGGGGGTGGTTGGGGCGGGGTTGGAGGTGGGGGTTGGGAGGTGGGAGGGGGGGGTGTGGGGGGGGGGGGGGTTGGGGGGGGGTGGTGGGGGGTTGGTGGGGGGGGGGGGGGGGGTGGAGGGGAGGAGGGGGTTTGGGTGGGTGGGGGCGGCCAGGTGGGGAGGGGGGGGGTGTGGGGGTGGGGTTGGAGGGGGGGTGGGATGGGTTGGGGGGGGGGGGGGGGGTGGGTGGGGTGGGAGGGGCAGGGGGGGGGGGTGTGCGGTGGGGGGGGGGAGGGGGGGGTGGGCGGGGGGGGGGGGGGTGCGGGTGGTGGATTGGGTGGAGTGCGGGGGGGTTGTGGGGGCGGGCCGCGGCGTTGGAGGGTGGACGGCGAGGGTGAGGGGTGGTGAGGATAGGTGGGGGGGGGTGGGGGGTGGGATGGGGCGGGGGGGGAGGTAGGGGTGGGGTGGTTGCGGGGTGAGGAGGGGGGAGGGGGGGGTGACGGTTGGTGGGGGGGTGGGGGTGGGGGGGGGGGGAGGTGAGTTGCGGGGGAGTTGGATGGGGGGGTGGTGTGGGGGGTTGGGGGGGGGACGGGGAGGGGGGGTGGGGGTGGGCGGGGGTGGGGGGAAGGAGGGCGGGGGGGGTGGGGCGGGGGGGTGTGGGGGGAGGGGTAGGGGGTGGGGGGGGGGTGTGGGGGGGGGGGGGAGGGGGGGGGGGGGTTGGGGGGTGGGGGGGGGGTTGGGTAGTTGGGGTGGGGGGGGGTGGGGGGTTGGGTGGGAGGGTGGTGGGGTCGGAGAGGGGGGGGTGGGTGGGACGGGGGGGTCGGGGGGGGGGGGGGTGGGAGGGGTGGGGGGGGGTGGGTGGGGGGTGTAGGGGGTCGGGTGATGGGGGGCGGGTGGGGTGGGGGGGAGGGAGGGGAGGGGGGAGGGGGAGGGGGAGGGGGAGGGGGAGGGGGGGGTGGGGGGATGGGAGGTGGGGGGGGGGGTGGGTGCAGGGTGGGGTGAGGGGGGTATAGGGGTGGGGTGAGGGGGGGGGGGTTGGGGGGGGGGGGGGTGTGGGGGTTGGTGGGAAGGGGTGGGGGTGGGGGGGGAGGGATAGAGGGGGGCGTGGCGGGTGGGGGGGGGTGGTGAGAGGATGCGGGGGGGGGGGGAGGGTGGGGAGGGGGGGTTGGGGGGGGGGGGTGGCGGGGGGGGGCTACTGGGGGTGGGGGGGGATGGATGGGAGGGGGGGCATGGGGGTGGGTGGGGGGGGGGGGGGGGGCGGTGGGGGGTTGGCAAGGGGGGTGGGAGCGGGGGGGGGGGGGGGGGGGGGGGGGGGGGGGGGGGGGTGGGGGGGGGGGCGGGGCGGGGGAGGGGGGGGGGGGGGCTGGGGTCTGCGGGGGGGTTGGGGGCGGAGTGGGGGGTGGCTGGTCGCGCGGTGGAGGCGGCGGGCGGCAGGGGGGTAGGGGGTGTGTGTGGTGTTGGTGGGTGGGGGTGGGGGTGGGGGGGGGGTGGGGTGGGTGGTGGGTGGGGGGGGGGTGGGGGAGGGGGGTGGGACGGAGGGAGGGGGGGTGGGTGGGTTGGGGTGGGGGTGGGAGGGGGGGGGGGGAGAGGTGGTGGGGGGGGGGGGGGGGGGGTTGGGGGGGGGGGGGGAGGGGGTGTAGGAGTAGGGGGGGCGGGGGGGGGGGGGGGTGTGGTGTGGTGGGGGGGGGGGGGAGGGGGGGGGGGGTGGGGGGGTGGGGGGGGGGGGGGGTGGGGGGGGGGGGGGGTGGAGGGGGGGGGGGGGGGTGAGGGGGGGGGGGGGGGGGGGGAGTGTGATGGTAGAGGGGGGTGGGGGGGGGGGGGGGGGGGGGGGGGGGGGGGGGGGGGGGGGGGGGGGGGGGGGGGGGGGGGGGGGGGGGGGGGGGGGGGGGGGGGGGGGGGGGGGGGGGGGGGGGGGGGGGGGGGTGGGTGGGGGGGGGGGGGGGGGGGGGGGGGGGGGGGGGGGGGTGCGGGGGGGGGGGGTGGGTGGGGGGGGGGGGGGGCGGGGGGTGGGGGGGGGGGGGAGGGGAGGTACTGGGCGGGGGGGTGGGGGTGGGGGGGGGGGGGTGGATGGGGGGGGGGGGGGGGGGCGGAGGGGGGGGGGGGGGGGGGGTGGGGGATGGGGTGTCGGGTGGGCGGGGGGAGGGGAGGAGAGGTGGGGGGGGGGATGGGGGGTGGGTGGGATCGGGGGGGGTGGGGGGGGGTGGGGGGGGGTGGGTGGGGGGGGGGTGTGGGGGGTGGGGGGGGGGGGGGGGGGGGGTGGGCGGGTGGGGGGGGGGGGGTGGTGGGGGGGGGGGGGAGCGGGGGGGGGGGGGGGGAGGGGGGGTGGTGGGGTGGTGTGTGGGGAGGGGGGGGGAGGCGAGGGGTGTCGGTGGGGCGGGGGGGTGGGGGTGGATTGGGGGGGGGGGGGGGGGTGGGTGAGGGGGGGGGGGGTGTGGGGTGGGACGGAGGGGGGGGGTGTGGGGGGTGGGGGGTGTTGGGGGCGGGGGGTGTGTTGGTGGAGGGGGGGGGTGTGGGGGCGGTGGGGGGGGGGGAGGGGAGAGGGGGGGGGCTGCAGGGGGGAGGGGGGGGGGGGGGGGGGGGGGGGGGGGGGGGGGGGGGGGGGGGGGGGGTGTGGGGGGGGGGGGGGTGGGGGGTGGGGGGGGAGGGCGGGAGGGGGGAGGGGGGGGGGGGGGTGGAGGGTGGGTGGTGGGGGGTGGGAGGGGGGGGGTCGGGGGTGGGGGCGGGGGGGGTTTAGGGGGGCGTTGGGGGGGGGGAGGTGGGGGGGGGGGGGGGGTGGGGGGGAGGCGGGGGTGGAGGGTGGGGGGGGGGGGGTGGGGGGGGGGGGGGCGGTGCGGCGTGGGGGGGAGGGGGGGGGTGTTTGGGGGGGGGTTGGGGGGGGGTTGGGGGGGGGGGGTGGGGGGGGTTGGGAGGAGGTGTAAGGTGGGGGGGGGGGTTGGTGGGGGGGAGGGGCGCCGGGAGTTGCGGGGGGGGGGGGGGTTGGGGTGGTGGGTGAGTGGGGGAGGTAGGGACGTGGGGGGAGGGGGCGTGGGGGGGGGGGGAGGGTGGGTGGGGAGGGGGGGGGGGAGGGGTTGTTGGGGGGGGGGAAGGGGGGGGGGGTGGGAGGAGAGGTGGGGGGGTGGTGGGGGGGAGGGGGAAAGCGGGGGGTGGTGGGGGGGGTGGGGGGCGGGGTGGGGATGGGTGGTGAGGGGGGGGGGGGGAGTGGGGGAGGGGGGGGCTTCGGTGGGGGGGGGGGGTCGGGGGGGGGGGGGCGGGGGGGGGGGGGCGGGCGGTAGGGAAGGGGTGTGGGTGTTGGGGGGGAGGGTGGGGTGGGGTGGGTGGGACGGGGGTGGGGGGGGGGGGGGGAGGGGCGGGGGGGGGTGGGCGGGGTTGGAGCGGTGGTCGGGGAGGGGGGGGCGGGGGGGGGGGGGGGGGGGGGGGGGGGGGGGGGGGGGGGGGGGGGGTGGGGGGGGGGGTGGGGGGGGGGCGGGGGGGTTTGGGGGGGTAGGTGAGGTGGGGGGTGGTTGGGGGTTGGGGGGCGATGGGGTGGGGGTGGGGGGGGGGGGGGGTGGGGGTGGGGGGGGCGCTGTGGGAAGGGGGGGGGGGGGGGGGGGGGGGGGGGGGGGGGGGGGGGGGGGGGGGGGGGGGGGGGGGGGGGGGGGGGGGGGGGGGGGGGGGGGGGGGGGGGGGGGGGGGGGGTGGGGGGGGGGGGGGGTGGGGGGGGGGGGGGGGGGGGGGGGGGGGGGGGGGGGGGGGGGGGGGGGGGGGGGGGGGGGGGGGGGGGGGGGGGGGGGGGGGGGGGGGGTGGGTGGGGGGGGGGGGGGGGGGGGGGGGGGGGGGGGAGTGGGGGGGTGGGGAGTGGTTGGGTTGGGGTGGGGGGGGTTGGTGGGGTGGGAAGGTGGGGGGTGGAGGGGGGGGGGGGGAGGGTGGGGAAGGTGGGGGGGGGGGGGGGGGGGGAGTGCGGGTGGGGGGTGGGTGTATGGGGAGTGGGGCGGGTTGTGGAGGGTTGTGGTCGGAGGGTTGGGGGGGTGGGGCGGGGTGGGTGGGGGCGTGTTAGGTAGGGGGGGGGGGGGGGGGGGGGGGGGGGGGGGGGGGGGGGGGGGGGGGGGGGGGGGGGGGGGGGGGGGTGGGGGGGGGGGGGGGGGGGGGGGGGGGGGGGGGGGGCGGGGTGGCTGGCGGTGGTGGGGGGGGCGGGGCGTGCGGGGGTTTTTGATGTTTTTTTTTTTTTTTTTTTCTTTTTTGTTTTTTTTTCTTAATTTTTTTTTTTTTCTTTTTTTTTTATTTTATTTATTTTTTTTTTTGTTTGATTATTTTATTCTTTTTTTTATTTTTTTTTTTTTTTTTTTATTTTTTTTTCTTATACTTTTTATATACGTTGCTCAATACATAAGATAAACATGCTAAAAAGATCAACACAATGGTTGAGTGAAATTCATAGATTTATGGTAAATAGTGTGAATACAAGTCATCATAGATAGTGGGTTACGTTGCCTAGTAATGACTTCAAGACTTCATTTTTCTTGCTTCTTGGCTTCTATTATGAGCTTAGGGACTTCTCTTGATCTTCCTTGGTCTGAGTTAAGACGCTATTTAAGAGTGTATGAGTTTTTTAGGTGTGGTTTGAATGGTTATGCATGTTTCGGCTTATATAGTGTTCAAATGGCCTTGGTGCCCAAGTTTAGAGTCTTGATTAGTGTCCTAGCTATCTTAACTAAATCATGGAAGCTAGCACGATGAATATTGAAAGCTAGAAGAGTAGCTAAGCAAGGTGGAAGGTTTTGGAGGTGTATGTGGGTTCGGTTGTAAAGGGGGTGACAAGGACGTGACTTGGCCAACTAGGTGGCCAAGGGAGGAGGTAGAGGTGCTTGTAAGCTGCTTGGTGACATAAGGGAGAGGTCATGGAGGTGCTTGGTTAGTTGGTTGCTTCAATTTATAATGGGTCAAAATGAAGCAAAATTGGTTACGGGTTGGTTTAGGGTTCAGTTTAGGGTTTTGGACTTTTAGATTGAGTTAAAGTTAGGGTTTAGGATAGATTAAGGTTTAGGATTAGTGTTAGGACTAAGATTAGGGCTTAGGATTAAGGTTTAGGGCTTAGTTTTAGGTTTAAGGTTTAGTTTTTAGTTGAAAGTAAATTAGGGTTTAGGGTTTTATTTTTAGGGTTTAAGGTTTTAGATTAGGGTTTAGGATGAATTAGGGTTTAGGTTTAAGGTTTAAAAGTTATGCATTAAGTGCTTGTACATTGTGTTAAAGTGTTAGTAAGAAACCAAAGTGATTTAGGAGGTAAAATGACCTAATTTAACTTTCTTGCATTATTGACTTGTACATTGAGCTTTAGAAAGCTGTAACTTGATTCAAGAGGGAAAAGATATTCAAATGTTGTGTATTGATACTTGTACACATGCTTTAGAGGCTTGTACATTCATTTTATATGTATACTTTACATATAATTAGGGTTTTGATGTAAACGTTAATGTTTAATGCTTGTTTTGATATAACGTTTTGAAAAGTACGTTAAATGGATAATGTACTTGGTAAAAATGATATTAAGATATAGACTTGACATATTAGGATGTTTACATGATATAAACATAGATATAGATGGCATTGATAGAGGTTGCGTGAGCTCGTTTACTTTAGAGATGCAAGTTACGTTGCATAATGAGATAAAGCAAAAAATTTCCCTGTAAGAAGGTGATATATTTATAATAGATGGATATTACATTGCATCTAATTTAATAGATGGAAAATTACATTGATGAAAATTGCGGGTTGTTATAGTCCCCCAACCTTACAGAAATCTCGTCCTGAGATTTAGTCGAATGATAGAGTGTAAAAGTTCAGAGATTCATTCATATGAGGGTAATATTGACAATGATTTCATGAAGTAAGGGATTTGTTCATACAAATGGTTTACAGATTAAAAGAATGTTGATCGCTAAAAAATGCGTATTACATTGAGCCTAACTATTTTCATTTATAATTTGTCACTTACAAAACGAGGCGTCCTAATTCATTTCAATAAGACGATTATAAATCATCCTACCTAAGCATGATATCAAAATGGTAATGTGTAGAAGATGATATGATTTTTCAAAATCATAAGAAGCAACGGGAAGAATAATGAGACATTAATTGCACAGATGCCCATATTATCAGTCGAGGATCCTTGCATAAGTGTTTCAAAGGTATAAGGCAAGTATTCAGAGTTGAATATAATAGAACTAATGGGATTGACAAATGATGTCAAGTTTTGATATCATCAAACATGAAGGTGTAATGGAATTACCACTTTATTATTTCATGGATAAATTTATCTTACATATCTTACATCATCAAAACGTTATGAGTGTTGACACTTATGCTACATATCTCGTGGTAGGATTCTAGATAAAAGTAATAAATGACAAGGATAGTAGCTTGGTGTTTGTAGTTTTTAAACTTATGAAGTGGGCTTCAGAAGGTCCTTTATATGTAACTGATGGCGAACTTAAATATCCTCGAGAGTTGTTTCTAGGTTAGAAATCCTAAAGCGAGCAAAAGCAATCTTGTCTCTTAGTAAGTAGGCTCCCCTGTGGCCCTGTTGTTTGCTTTTGAGCATTGATTTGCATAATGCCCTTTCTCTCCACAGGCATTACAAGTTATGGATACTGGTTGTAGGTTGTTTCTAGTGGCTAGTCCTTTGTTTCTGCAGTTCCAGGTCAGATGACCTACCTTGTTGCAAGTCTATCACCTGACAGTGCAAGGTCCTATGTGATGTAGGGTGCATCTTTTACACAAGGGACGGTTTCCAGTATACCCATTATTGGCAGTATAGGACCTGAAGGTTTCTTGCCTCCTATTCTGCTGTTGGTAGTGATCATTGTTACGGTTGTTATTGTTGCGGTTATCTTGGTAGTTGTTGTTGTTGCTATTGTTGGAGTGGTTATTTTTGTTGCAATCATTGGGGTAGTTATTGTTGTCGGTGGTGTTTCTTTCATCATTAAACTTTCGTTTGTGATCATTGGTTCCTTGCTCAGAATTGTGTTTTGTTACCTGATCCATTAACCTCTGGGTTATGGTAGTGGCTTCCTCCAAAGTTTGAGGCTTTGAGGCGGTAACATTTCCTTCAATACTTCTGGGTAATCCTCCGATGAAAGCTTCCAAGAGTTTCTCAGTGTTTGTTACCACGTTCGGGCATAAGACTGCTAATTCTTGGAATCTTCTAATGTATGTTTTAAGATCATTTCCTTTTATAGTCAGATTGTAAAGTTCATCTTCCATTTTTCTGACTTCAGTTCGAGGACAATACTTGTTTGTTAAGAGCCTTCTCAACTCAGTCCAAGTGATCCTATTGGCTCGATCTATTCCAATAGGTTGGGCATATGCATTCCACCTGGACAAGGCGTCATTAGTCAGGGCACCGGTAGGAAATGTTACTTTATTTTCTTCGGCACATTTGCTATGAGAGAATACTAATTCGGTTCGTTCAAATGAGCGAATGAGGTCAAATGATCCTTCTGTACCATTGAATTAGAAAGGTTGATAGCTTCTGAACTCTTTATAATTTACCGTTTTTGTTACAGGAGTTCCAGTAGGTCCGGTGTTCCTATTGGGATTGCTAGTACCTACCATTGTTACAGCTTGTGCTTCCAGAGTTGCGGAAACACTATCAGCAACTAGTTTCTTGATGGCAGCCTGAGTCCTGGCTGGTGCTTCAGATGTTGACATCCTTTTTGGAGGCATTCTATCAACATATGAAAGACAACACAGAATTAAGAATCCATAAAATGATTTAGTCGTATCACAAGTTTATAAAGATTTGTAATCCTTCTTTGATAATACAAGATATAACGAAAAAAAATTAATTCGAGAGATAGACACAGAAATAATGGAATGAGTGATCCAATAGGAAGCTTAGTGTTTCTAAGTACAAAGATTTGAGAATATCGGATGGTAAAAGAATCATAGTAATCCCGGATAAAGATATGAGTCATCATACTACAAGATATAGGATAGCTAACTGACATAGACACTATTTGGTATTATAAATATACTAGGTATAATCGGAATCATACTGTATTAGATCATAAATAACTTGTCTATGTAATTTACATAGCAAAATTTGAACAAGCGTTCAATAATTTATAACCACAATAACAGTGGTTTAGATTCTAGTCTCTCGCACTCGCGCCTCTCTCACGACACAGTTCTCCCTTGTAGTTTTTGAGTTCTTGGATCTTGTTCAAAAGTCCCTTGATGACGAACCTGGATATCCTCCATGATTATTTCTAGAGATGAATATTCTAACAAGCAGCTGACTTATTAGATTTCTTGGGGACTGGTTCACTTCTCGGTGGTCGCGGTATGATCCATAATGAGTTATCTAACTTTACGAAGATAGACTTATCAAAGGGATAGTCTGGTGGTGGTGTAGTTGACCTAACTAGTGATGAAGATCCTACTGATGAAGATGGAGATATTGGAATGGGTGATTCAACAGGTGTCTTAATGTATTTATGTGGTAAAATCTCCTCGAGATGGAATTGGATAATCTCGAGGAATCAACCTTTGGTTGATAGTGATAACAAAGAGTGGAGACACAAATGTTGTTTGGAGCAATAGGAGCTTGAAGTGGAGGAATATGTAATTCGTTATCAGTAGCATCATATGCTTGCATGATTTCCATATACGGATCATCATGTAAAGGTGAGAAGACTAGTGTGGCCAAAAGATACTTAGTTAAATCATTTGAAGAGTCAGGAGAAGTGTTTCCCGGTGTGGATGGGAATTACTCTAGAACATTTGTAGAAAAAAAAGCTTCCTCAATATCGGAATCGGATGGGACGATAATAGGGTGGTTGGATGAAGACATAACTGTGTAACAACCCAATGTAAATAACATAAGTTATTTATATGATAGTATAGTAATTATGTATCTTTACATGCTATTCGGGAAATGCTATAGCACGAAGGACTTTCTTGGCTAGAAGAAGAAAAGTAGTTATAGTTAAGGTTTTAACCTTGTTCTCTATAACCATGGCGCTGATACCAATATGTAACACCCCCATTTTGATAAATATAGCAGTAGAAATTAATCTGGGGTATTAATTCATAGTACAACAATCATAATCATAGAAAACGACTCATAGAGAGACGATTTGGAAAAATATGTTATCATTCATTTATTCATCAGAGTTTTTACAAATAGAGGTCCCAAAATCTATAGGAAAACATAAAGTTGAATGATAACAGTTTAGCCATCTTTATGTCCATGCCACTCCATGCCATAAGTTGCTCAAATACTTGAAATAAACATGCTAAAAAGATCAACACAATGGTTGAGTGAAATTCATAGGTTTATGATAAATAGTGTGAATACAAGTCATCATAGATAGTGGGTTACGTTGCCTAGTAATGACTTCAAGACTTCGTTTTTCTTGATTCTTGGCTTCTATTCTGAGCTTAGGGACTTCTCTTGATCTTCCTTGGTCTGAGTTAAGACTCCATTTAAGAGTATGAGTTTTTGAGGTGTGGTTTGAATGGTTATGCATGTTTTGGCTTATATAGTGTTCAAATGGACTTGGTGCCCAATTTTAGAGTCTTGCTTAGTGTCCTAGCTATCTTAGCTGAATCATGAAAGCTAGCATGATGAGTATTGAAGGCTAGAAGAGTAGCTAAGCAAGGTGGAAGGTTTTGGAGGTGTATGTGGGTTCGGTTGTAAAAAGGGTGACAAGAAGGTAACTTGGCCAACTTGGTGGCCAAGGGAGGAGGTAGAGGTGCTTGTAAGCTGCTTGGTGACATAAGGGTGAGGTCATGGAGGTGCTTGGTTGGTTGCTTGGGTTTAAAATGGGTCAAAATGAAGCAAAATGGGTCACGGGTTGGTTTAGGGTTCGGTTTAGGGTTTTGGACTTTTAGATTGAGTTAGGGTTAGGGTTTAGGATAGATTAAGGTTTAGGATTAGTGTTAGGACTGAGATTAGGGCTTAGGATTAAGGTTTAGGGCTTAGTTTTAGGTTTAGGGTTTAGTTTTTAGTTGAAAGTGAAATTAGGGTTTAGGGTTTTGTTTTTAGGGTTTAAGGTTTTAGATTAGGGTTTAGGATGAATTAGGGTTTAGGTTTAAGGTTTAAAAGTTATTCATTAAGTGCTTGTACCTTGTGTTAAAGTGGTAGTAAGAAACCAAAGTGATTTAGGAGGTAAAATGACCTAATTTAACTTTCTTCCATTACTGACTTGTACATTAAGCTTTAGAAAGTTGTAACTTGATCCAGGAGGGAAAAGATATTCAAATATTGTGTATTGATACTTGTACACATGCTTTAGAGGCTTGTACATTCATTTTATATGTATACTTTACATATAATTAGGGTTTTGATGTAAACGTTAACGTTTAATGCTTGTTTTGATATAACATTTTGAAAAGTACGTTAAATGGATAATGTACTTGGTAAAAATGATATTAAGATATGGACTTGACATATTAGGATGTTTACATGATATAAACATAGATATATATGGCATTGATAGAGGTTGCGTGAGCTCGTTTACTTTAGAGATGCAAGTTACGTTGCATAATGAGATAAAGCAAAAAATTTCCCTGTAAGAAGGTGATGTATTTATAATAGATGGATATTACATTGCATCTAATTTAATAGATGGAAAATTACATTGATGAAAATTGTGGGTTGTTATAGCTTATTTGTGAAAGATTACTTAAGGTACGGTTTTTATGCTTAAAATGAGTATCTAATGCATCTGATTTGATCAATAATAATCAAGGAAGATAGTATTAGGTTTAAGCAAAAAGTCCTTATTATGCAGATTATTTGAGTCCTTATTCTAGCTTAGTTTAGGTTTTTATTTGTTGAATTTAGTTCATTGTAATCTTGTTCTAATCCGTTTTATGTTTTTAAGTGGTCAATAGTAGTTTTTAAGTCTTAATTTTAAGCTTAAAAGTAGTCATTTTATCTTTAAAAAGCCAAAAACAAGTATGTGTCTGCCATTTTCATTAAGTCCTTTCTAGCTTATTTCATAAGATATTTTGCTTAATTTTAGCTTATTTTATTATTTTGAGTTTAACACTTATTCTTTTTTTAGTTTTTAGCTTATTCTAAGTGCTTATGTGTCCTTAATCTTAGCTTAAGTTTGGTCAAAAGCCTTTAAAAGTGATTTTGAGTTAGCCGTCTTAATGCTTTTAAGTGCTTTTCCAGCTTATCTTTTTTGCTTATTTTTAGTCATAAGTGTTTATTTAGTCAAGGTTAAGTTCTGTTTCTAGCTTATTAGTCTTTAGGATAGCTTATTATTGCTTATTGAGTCTCAAAAAGCCAAACAGTTAGCTTGTTTTCAAAAGTTTTAATTTTAGCAAACTGTCACTTTTAAGTAGCTTAATCTAGCTTAATAATAAGTTCTGTCAAAAGTGTTTTATTAAAGTTGCTTATTCTTGTGTTAACTTTAGCTTTTCAAAAAGAAAAATTTTAAAAATGTTTTTACCAAAAAGGTAGTCACAGGGTTCGAACCTGTGACCTTCCCTTCACACATACAACACATTACCAATGCGCCCTTGGGTCTTTTTCATAAACTCTTTTCATCATTTAATTGTTATAGTAAGGTTTAGTTTGGAGCTTAACAGGTTATTTGAATTTTCCTAGCTTATTGGTATAAGCTTTTTCATTTGTTTTTCCTTGTAAACATTTAGGAATATGTTTAGTATTTTTAGAAATTTTCTAAAAATTTTAGGATTAAGTTTAGTATATTTAATTTAATTTTTAGTATAAATTAGTTTAAAAAATAGTTTTAATTAGTTTAAAAATCTAAAAAATTAATTTATGTTTTTCAAAAATTATTTTAATGCATTTTAGTTTAGAAATTTGCAATTTTATGTTTTTAGAGTTTATTTTGATAATTTTTCCGTTAGTCCGTTAGTCGTAAATTAACCGTTAAGTGTTTAAATGTCTTTAGATTTTTAAATTGCTTTAATTTTCTAGTTTAGCGTGCCTTTATATGCTTTCCCTTTACCTTATTAGATTTAGAAACCAAAACTAAAACTTAAATGACAATCAAGCTCGATTTTCAACATGAACGTAGATTTCCATTCACCTCTCACCGAGGAGAACGATACCCATGTTGATTTGTATGATACTTTGCTTATGTATATGTAATATATATATATATATATATATATATATATATATATATATATATATATATATATTATTAAGGGTTATTTGTTTGATACGTATCTTTAACGACTTATCATTAAGCAACACTTAGTTAAAAAATTCGTAGAAGTGAGAATTTTGTCAAAAAACATAATTTGGGGGTTTTGCCATAATTTGATTTTCACTAACAAATTTAATTGTGCGATCCTATGTATTGTAATATTCTAGTCTAATTTGTACAAAATTCAAACGAAAAATTGAAATCCCCAAACTTTAAATATTGTGTAAAATCAAAACAATAGACTCAGAATTAAAGCGGAATTAGGATGATATCACTTACAATTGTTGTTTGTTATGGATGTATTGTTGTTAATCTTTGAGATTTCTCTTTCCAATTGCCGATTTGGTGGTGTTTTTGGTTAGGGTTCTTGTTTTTCGTTCGTTTGGAGTGTTTGGATAAGAGGTTATGTGGTCCCAATTATTCAAACTCAGACATACACTCGCTCAGTCTGGCATACGGATCCACCGTAATCAAAGACGGATCCAGGGATGGTGGATCTGTCGATCCGTGAGTCACTGAAAAATAGGTAGTGATTTATTCCCCGCTATTTTGGCATTGGTGTTATCGTTTTGGCAATTAGAGAGGCTTATTCGTTTAAATTTTCAGAGTCGACGTCAAAGTTTTGAGCATTTTGTTGGAGTTATCGTGAAGTTCCCGATGGAAATTCTAAGTAGTCGATCCAACTATGAGTGTGTTAACATTTAACATGTAAAATTTAACCATTGCTAATAACACAATCATTTGAACATTTAGACGTTATAAAACATCGTCAATACAAGTATAAGTAGCAATTCAGTGACTATTCTTTTCGTCTTTATGATCGATTTCGTAATTTCATGTAATAACCAAAAGTAGTTAGACATGTAGATAAGGAAAAAATCTATGGTCATTTTGTTGATATTTTCGTAATCTATTTAAATTCTAATCTCGATCTCATGTTCATTTATCTAGAATTTGTAAAAGGAATAAATAATGAAAGTAAACATCTTTTGGTTAATGATTATTTCTCTATTAGATTTCCGCTTATGATTATTTTTGGGTGGCTTAGTTAAAATTTATCTTCAGGTGCAACTTTCTCAATAGAAATGTTGCCCTTATGGACATTGTCGCGAAGAAAGTGGTGACGAATTTCTATGTGTTTGGTTCGAGAGTGTTAGACGGGGTTTTTACTTATGTCGATGGCGCCTTTATTGTCCCACATTATTGAAATGTCGTAGTCGATGAGAGCTTGTTTCATCTATAATGCTTGTTGACATGCCTTTCCGGCTGATGAGATGTCATTTTATACACTTTTTCGGGGCCATTTAACCCCCTAAATCATGTAAATATGCCCAGATTATGTGCTTAGTCGTTTGTTTTCAGGTTTTTTGCACTTGGATGGCATTTCGAGGAAATACACGTTACTTGGGCTCATTTGGAGAAGAAACGGACAAGATTACAACTCTATACCAAAAATCATGAAGAATTGTGCATACAGAGCGTGGAAGCGGCGTCGCCATTATAAAGTGACGCCGTCGTGATCTTCATTGTGACGACGTCTGAGTTCCAGCGATGGCGTCAGGACGTGGCCGAATTAAAGAGGATCTAGAATCATCCACGTAGCGACGACCTCAGGACTTCAACGCGACGCCGTCGCGTCGTTTCTACTATATATACAAAACCGATTTTAGGGTTTTAGGTGTGTAACTTTATATAATTTTAGGGAGACGAACCCTAGTCATTCTAGAAGCTTTTTAGGTCATTTTTAGGGCCTCAAAACACTATTGTAACTACCTTCAATCCATGTTATAATCAACTAAGATTGTTTGTCATTAATCATTCCATATGTCTATGTGTTGTTTGATTGATTTATGTTCTTGCTTTCTTTATAACATGCTAGGCTAAACCCTACTTTGTATTTACTTATGAATGCACGAAACTTAGATTGTAGATCCTTTTGATGTTGCTTCTTGTTGATGGATGTGCCTGTTAGGCTCTATAAAACTAGCCATAAGATATTAAATTAGCATAGACGTCTAGGGAAACGCGAGTGTGTAGAAAGGATACCATCGGTAACAGTCTTCATACTACCTTACCCCTAATATGGTTGATCCTGCATATGTTATTTCACATGCATTTAATATACTATTAAGGGCCTTATAATAGTCTTCATACTACCTTACCCCTAATATGGTTGATCCTGCATATGTTATTTCACATGCATTTAATATACTATTAAGGGCCTTATAATAGTCTTCATACTACCCTACTTGTGCGTTGCTTTAACAGAATATTAAATGGACGGCGGGTTTGTGTAATCCGTTCATGACTGATGTGTTGTAGTGTAGGGTTGGTTTTTATATGATTTAAGTTTTAAATTTCTATTTTGCCAACTCAAACAAAAACAACACTTTAACGGGCAGTGTACTCGATCGGTAGTAGTTTCATGGTAAGTAGGGTGTCAATCACTGAGAGCGAGGTTAAATCTATCAATTTAATTAATATCTTAGTTATCTAATCTATGTTAATTCTATTCTAATCCTATGTTAAACCTATGTCAGTCTAAATCCTAATTCTAATGGAAAATGGGGGTTTTCAGCCTAAGAGACTGGCACGGTTTGGTTGGTGACTACAATCAATTTAAGAAACTGTTACCCATGCAAGCTAATTAACAAAAGATAAAAGAGAGGCCGAACCTTATATAAGAAAACAATATTAACCATTATTAATCCAATTAGAACGTTGGTTTGTTTATTAAGTGCAATTATTTCTTCTCTCTAGGTGGCATATCATTCTTAAGACTTAGGCGTTACATCATCCTAAGACCTAGACACGTTAATCCTTTCACAATTAAAGCATCCACATAAAGCATCCTTATTTGCTGATTATAATCTATCTTAGGGATTAAAGCAATGGTGATCTTGTTAAACCCTTGCTCATAGAGACTTTACCTATTTACCACTTAATGGCAATCTATACACTAGTAGTCCACTTGTCCAACTATCCAATGGAATCAGAACGTTATTTGTTGAATTATCTAGGTCACCTGCTAGTCAACACGATCAATAAACCATTGGAAATATCCAATTAACTAGTTAAGCCCGAAGCGTATCCTAGACACAGACTTAGAATGACAATATTTGTGTAACTATTATTCTAGGTGTATAAATTACTATATGGAGAGCTATCTCGGACTTTAGATCTGTTTGGTCCACTTAGCTAGATCCAGTTGAATGATAGGTCGCATACAAAAGCGCGTAAACAAGTATAAATTGATAAACATAAACAAGCATACAACGATAAATCAAGAAATCAATATAAACAAATACCAAACATTCAGATCTTCATAATAATGGCTAATACCCGAAGGTATTAGCCTTCAAACGTCATAATAAATACAAGAGTAATAATTTAGCCAAGGTAAACTAACCGAGTTAACGTGTGATACCAAAAACTGAACGATTATTAAAGTAAATGGATTTACATGATGTCTCCTATGGAATTGAATACGTTGCTCGACCTCTTCTACTCTTTTTCTCTTCTAAAAATTGACTTTTATGGTTTAGGTATCGAGAATATGATTTAGCACACTTAAAACTCGTTTTTGAGTTTTCTATTTATAATGTCTGGAAGTCGGTTCAATACGGTGTATCCAATGGGTTGGATACGGCGTATTGGGGATTTTTTGGAGTAGGGACTACGTTTGATATCTTCCAGAATATTATATTGATTTCATATCTTGAATACGGCGTATTGAGTCCTCTGGATACGGCGTATTGATCTTTA
>BQNB010012380.1:0-16754 GCA_026074375.1 Tanacetum coccineum
ATAAAAAAATACTCGTCGCGATGGTGTATTTTTTTCGTTTAACGATTTATCGTTTGCTAGATATTTGAGTTTTAAGAAAAATATAAGAAAGTAGATGATAAAAAAATAAGTGGTTATGATTAATCCATTTGTTTTTTTTTTCCCCTTATTTTTTGAGGATCTCAACTGTTGTGTATTAATATAAACTTGGTCATACGCGATCTGTGTTTGACTTATTTACCTCTAAAGTTAAAAATTCACTTTAATTAAATGATTAAAAACAAAATCAATAAAGCATTCAATAAACAAATAAATAAAATCCAATAAATAGATCGATGAATTGGTACAAACTAGTTGACACTTATTCCAGCCCTTTCGTACGTGTACAAATAGCGACTGTTGCATAGTCGTCACCCAATCATCTCTCTTTTTTCCTCGATCACCTTCATCCATATCGTTTTTTTTCTTTTCCTAAACCAAACTAGCAAAGATAACGAAAGAAAAACTAGCAAGAAGTTAAAAATTACAACACGTACGTATGAAGACCGACTATGTTGCTGCTACAATTGCAGCCACACGTAAACTTGCTTCCACTTTCCATCGTCGCGGGTTCACCAAACCAACAGCTTACTTTTTCATCCTCGTTCTCTCGTATTACCTCGGCTACTTATCAGCTTTGTCTAAAAATCCACCATATACCATACCCAACCATGATCAACCACCACAAAGCGCAGATATAGACCACTATCAGTTCCAAACTAAATGTGCCAACCCTGTCCCGTCACAACTAGCTCGCAAAACAATCCTTAACCGCGTATTTAATGGGACGTCCCCGTATATGGACTTTCCTCAACCACATATTGAGCCTCTCTTGCGACACAAGAGAATCAAAGGATGGGGATCAACTGGGGCCGTTTTTGAGAATTTAATACGTAGAGTACAACCCAAAATTATTATAGAAATAGGCACGTTTCTTGGTGCCTCTGCTATTCATATGGCCGAGTTGACTAGGCAACTCGGCCTGGACAGTCAGATTTTATGTATAGATGATTTTCGTGGGTGGCCCGATTTGCCAAGTAAGTTTAAAGATATTAAAATGGTAAATGGTGATAGCATGCTTTTGTACCAATTTATGCAAAATGTGGTTTATGTTAACGTAACCGAAAAAGTTATATTTTTGCCCTATTCGACTCAGTCAGCTCTTGAGAAGTTATGTGAATGGGGTGTGTTTGGGGACTTGATTGAAGTTGACGCGGGCCATGATTTTCACTCGGCTTGGTCAGATATTAATCGAGCGTACAAGTTGTTAAGGCCCGGTGGGGTTATTTTTGGGCACGACTATTTCACAGTCGCGGATAATAGAGGTGTTAGAAGAGCAGTTAACATGTTTGCGCGAGTCAACGGGTTGCGGGTCAAGGCCGATGGACAACATTGGGTACTTGAGTCGCGCTAAGAGACATCACTTTTTCTACGCACCTTTGATGTAAATGTACTTAAAGGCCGAGTATGATGCATCAACACTCTTCGTGTTGTAGTCAACTATTTGCAAATCTCCAAACAAAGAAAATTCAACTTTTTAGGAGTAGTTAAATTTTAGTCTTTTTTACTCGAAAGAAAGAATGACACAGATAATATAAAAGTCTAATAATGGGACAGCCCTTAAAAAAGGAGGAATACTCGTCAACATATTATGTCAATATGTCATATTCATTATGTGATAATTTTAGATGTTATTCATATTGTAGTAATTTCGTTAGTTGTATTAATTATACATGTTTGGTTTTATGCCTGATTGAAAGTCAAATAACTGAATCTTGTTGTTCCTAGATCAGCAATTTCACCATGTGTAGAAATGATGGCGAGGGTCTAAATGTCTTATGAGATAGACATTCAACATGAGACAATTATCAAATGATCGATGATAAAATATCTCATGTGTCCAAGTAAGGCTTGTTTGTTTTTCATTTATTACAGTAAGGTTAAATAGGCATACAGTATTTGTTTTTAGTAAATAAATAAGTGTTACAGTATTTGTTTGTTTTTACACTTTATTTATGTGATGTTTATTTAATCTTTATTTACTTTGGCCAAATTAGGAAACCTCCCTGAGTTCTCACAGAAAAAAAAAAGCAAATCTCAATTTAAAAACAACTAAAACCTATAACCTTGATTACATCGCGGTTTTTTGTGAACCAAGAAGGAAGGAGAAGAACATCACTGTAATTTTTTTTGTCTGGTATGTGGTAGTTGATTGTGGAAGGATGTAGAAAAGAACAAGCAGAAATTACCCGCGCGTTGCTGCGGGGCGTTAATTTTTCGCGCGTTGTTGCGGGTTTTTTTTTGTTTGGGTTTATTTTTTCGGTCTCATTTTTAATAGTTTTTTTTCTCATATTAAATGATAATCGCGCGTTACTGCGGCGCATTTTTTCTTTCTTCCGCGCGTTGCTGCGGGGCGTTAATTTTTCGCGCGTTTGTTGCTAAAAGGGCTTTTTTTTAGTTGTTATATTTTTTTTCGGTCTCATTTTTAATAGTTTTTTTTCTCATATTAAATGATAATCGCGCGTTACTGCGGCGCATTTTTTCTTTCTTATTGTATTTTATGCGGATTTATTTTTTCGGTAAAAAAAAACTACTTGGGCCGGGCCAAAGTAGAGCCCAAAAAAAAAGTTGGGCTGGATGTTGGACTAAACTAAAAAAAAAAAAAAAGACTGATGGGCAGTGCCAAAGTATAGCCGCAAGTCAAACTTGCAACTGTACTAAATAGTTTGTCAAGATATTTGTGATTATATAGAGCGAGTCGGAATTTAACTTGGTTAAAGTTATTTTTTTGTTTTTTTACTATTAATCAACTGTTTTTGATTAAGCTATACGTATGACAGGAAGATTTGCAAAAAATGACCTATTCGTTTTTTTTTCCCGATATGAAGATCTTTTTGGCGATATTTTGCGGAGCCGTTTTTAATTTATTTTATGCGGGTTTATTTGTTACGTCTCATGTTAAAGTTTGTTTTTTAATATAGTATTATGTGATAGGGCCTCATGTCGCGGTGTTGTAATATTTTGTTGTGCCATCATGTCGCGAGGATATAAAAAGAAATCCTATTTTTTTTTTTTTTGTCCAAAAACCCCAAGCAATTTTTTTATATTGCCTACTTGAAACAAAAAAAAAAGATTCAAATGGGCCGGCCCAAATTTTTGGGCTAATGGTGGCCGGGCCAAAGTAGAGCCCAAAAAAAAGTTTTGAGCTATGATGTGGGACTAAACTTTAAAAAAAAAAAAATACTTGGGCCGGGCCAAAGTAGAGCTCAAAAAAAAAAATTGGGCCGGGCCAAATTTGGCCCAAGTCAAACATGACCACTGTAGATGAACAGTTGGTCAAATGTTTGCTCCTTGTATTATAGTGGAATGGAATGGAATACGGAGTGGATGGGGCGGTGAGAAAATGGGGCGGTACGTGTACCGGACCAAAGCAGCACTAATGGGTAGTGTTGCAAATTCAAACCGGTTTTTTAAAAAACCGGTCGAAAAAACCGAAACCGGTTTTTTAAAAAACCGGTTTTTTTTTTTTTTTTTTTTTTTTTTTTTTATTTTTTTTTTTTTTTTTTTTTTTTTTTTTTTTTTTTTTTTTTTTTTTTTTTTTTTTTTATTTTTTTTTTTTTTTTTTTTTTTTTTTTTTTTTTTTTTTTTTTTTTTTTTTTTTTTTTTTTTTTATTTTTTTTTTTTTTTTTTTTTTTTTTTTTTTTTTTTTTTTTTTTTTGTTTTTTTTCTTTTTTTTTTTTTTTTTTTTTTTTTTTTTTTTTTTTATTTTTTTTTTTTTTTTTTTTTTTTTTTTTTTTTTTTTTTTTTTTTTTTTTTTTTTTTTTTTTTTTTTTTTTTTTTTTTTTTTTTTTTTTTTTTTTTTTTTTTTTTTTTTAACGCGTTTGTTAAATATAACCGAACCGGTTAACCTTTTCGGTTTTTAATCATAACCGGTTTTTTTACTCAGGTATAAAACCGGTTTTAAAACCGTTTTTTAAAAAAACCGGTTAAAAACGGTTTTTTTTTAAATTTTTTTTTTTTTTTATAAACCGAAATAGTTTGTCAAAAAAAAAACCCCGTTTTAACTACTTAGTACTTGAGTACACTAATATGTTTTAAAAAAAAACACTAATATTTTTTTAAAAAATGTTTTTAAAAAAACACAACTTTATTAACACAAATATAACCGAACACTAATTAGTTTTTAAAAAAAAATTTCTTTTTTGACTACTTGAGTACACACACTAATATGTTTTCGGGTGATGGCAATGCCGAAGCTCGAAATGTATTAGTATTTATATATTTTTAGTTGTATAATTGTATTGTTTTAAATACATAAAAGTTGGTTTAATTTTTTATAGTAGGTTTTCCGTGCAAATAAAAAGTTACTAGATTGTATTTTTTAGTATGTTTCCGGTGTATTGTTTTTTAATTAAATGTTTGATAAATTAACAAGTTTATTAAATAAATGTTCGAAGTTTTAAATTCCGAAAAAAACCGAACCGGTATAAAAACCGATTCCGAACATTTATAACCGAAAAAAACCGAACCGGTAAAAAACCGATTCCGAAAATTTATAACCGAAAAAAACCGATTCCGAACATTTATAACCGAAAAAAACCGATTTCGGAAAAACCGAAAAAACCGAAACCGGTTATTAGAAAAACCGGTTTTTTTAAAACCGGTTTTCTAATAACCGAAAACCGGTTTTAACCGATTTATTTGCATCTCTACTAATGGGCTCAAGCAATTTTAGCCGGGCTTTTATCTGTATCCTTCATGCAAATTAGTATATAGTTAAACTAGTAGAGTTAAGTACATTTTTTGTCTTTGTGGTTTGGTGCGTTTTTCACTTTTGGTTCAAAATTCAAAAAAGTTTTGTTTTTGTTCCAAAACACATAGTTTCATTCCACTTTCGGTCCAAAAGACATAGTTTCGTTACACTTTTGGTCTAAAAGACGATGATAAAATATCTCATGTGTCCAAGTAAGGCTTGTTTGTTTTTCATTTATTACAGTAAGGTTAAATAGGCATACAGTATTTGTTTTTATTAAATAAACAAGTGTTACAGTATTTGTTTGTTTTTACACTTTATTTATTTGATGTTTATTAGTAAATAAATAAGTGTTACAGTATTTGTTTTTTATATTGAATTAACTACTTGAAATATAAAAGGAAGTTTGATATGGACAATTCTAGGCAATGTCATTGACTTAATGAAAAAAAACAAAAAAACCCCTCCTGACTCAGTTTCTTGAATTGAATTAGTAACAAACAATAGCATATTGATTTAGCAGATTAAATAACGTTCTCACTTAATGCAATTAATTTATTATCAAACATCGCCAATGTTGTTTACGATGAGAGCGAGTGAGACTGAGGGATAGAACATTCATCCAATTTGGCAACAAGACATGTTTCTTGTTTTAGCATGTTAACATGTGATGTAGACTAATAAACAAACGAGATAATACAAATCAATCTTGTTGATTCATACGAATATCAGAATGGATTCTTTCAACAATCATTGATTTAAACATATATCGATTATTATGATGATTCTTATCAAAACTGTCAAAAATAAACTTTTCATATTTTTTTTGACCTAAATAGACATGATTACAGTAAGGTTATTAAATAGGCATACAAAGCTTAAATGAGCCTCAAAAGACAACCGGGCCAAAAACTAGCCTGAAAACAAAAGTCCAAAAAACCAAAAAAAAACATGAAAATGCAAATAAGTCATAAAATATAATTTATCGGGGCTCGAAAGTTCTGTCGGCTTACCACAGTGTTCTCCTCGTTCCAAACTTCGAATCGACTGGTCATAGGCTTGAAACGGAGTCCTGAAATCCAAGTTATGTCACTTTTAGTAAAGCCATTTTCTTCGCATGACCTTGAATCAATAGAAATAAAGGGTCTGGGCCCATCAACATGTAACCCAAATACTAACATAACACGTTAACACGTTTTACGTATTTTTGAATGATTAATTGCCACATTGAGCTATATAAAATGAGTAAGCTGTTAAATTGTTTATAGTAGTCCACCAGAATCCTCATGGTTTAGGCCCAACAATATATGCATTGCTTTTCAAGTCCATCTGTAATTTAGCGCACATGGTATTTTTATTTTATTTTTATGTTCAATCTCTCATACGTTTTTCTCATATAAATTTAAACGTGCTCGTAAACAACATGATAATAAGACTTTTTATAGCTCCTTCTAAAAGTCTAATTTGCATGCCTCATCTTATGAATCAATACAAAAATTAACTTATACGGGAGTAATTGTGATAACGATCTATCAGCTTAACTAACTATCTCGTCTAATCCCATATTTCACGCATAATTCAAACTTGAGATATGTGATCATCCACCATTCAATGCCAATATAAATCAAGTTAACCACTGCCACCACTTAAAACCCTATTTTCATTTTTGTACTTCTAGCAAAATGGAGAACACACTCATTTGTGTTCTTGTGATCTCCATTTTCTTTTCATGCTTTTTATCTCAAAGCCATGCAGGCAACAAACAAATACAAGCTCTTGACAATCTTTATAAGACCAAAAGGTCCTCTGATTCGGCTATTGATACTAGCCATTTCGAGCCACCTAGAAATGCGACTAGAGATAGTGTTCTTCTTTGTCAAGATGGTTTGAAAAAGAAAGATAAAATTAGCAATTTTCCTGGCCAACCATTTGTGAAATTTGATCAATATGGTGGATATGTTACGGTGAATGAATCTGCGGGTCGGGCATTTTATTATTACTTTGTTGAAGCTGAGAAACCGAAGCAACATTTACCACTTCTTCTTTGGCTCAATGGAGGTAACATAGCCTGAAAACCTAAAGATCTAGAATTCTAAACCCCTAAAGCATACGTATTAAACTTGGTCATACACTATCCGAGCATGACTCAAATGAACTAATTGTTTTACAGGACCGGGTTGTTCATCACTCGCTTATGGAGCCATGCAAGAGCTTGGGCCATTTCGAGTCAATAGTGATGGAAAAACTCTTTACAGAAATAAATTTGCATGGAATCATGGTATTACTATATTTTCAACAAATTAAATCAAAGCTTTATTCACTTAAACTTTTACCTAATGTTTATATTGTCATGTTTTCAGCTGCGAATGTTTTGTTTGTGGAGTCACCTGCTGGCGTAGGTTTTTCATATTCAAACACATCCTCAGATTACGATAAGTGTGGAGACGCTTCAACAGCGGCAGATAACTATGTATTCTTGTTGAATTGGTTAGAAAGATTTCCGGAGTACAAAGATAGGGACTTTTACATTTCAGGAGAAAGCTATGCTGGACACTATGTACCTCAGCTTGCACACACCATTCTGCACTACAACAAGATGGCTAACAAAACTTTGATCAATCTTAAAGGGATCCTTGTAAGTAGCTTTGATATTGCGAAAACTATCATAAATTAAGAAAAATCGGTGCCTAGCTTTATCATACAGTATTGGTTCATTCATATTACAAGAATAGTAAACATATCTTATCAACGGATTAATAACTGTGGATCACTGAAGGGGTGCTTTGGATTGCAAACTAATACAATCACAGTTTCTGAATTATTATTTTGGTATCAAAATAAAAACGTAACAATATATATCCATAGTGTCAATAAGCAATTCCAATCATCCCCTTATTAAGTTCATCAGCTTAAAGTTTTTATATTTGTATTAATGCATGATGAACTTGTGATATATGTAGATTGGGAACGCGGTGATCAATGATGAGATGGACAACTTAGGAATGTATCAATATTTTGGTTCGCATGCTTTAGTATCGGATGAAACATCTGCACAGATCCGTCAATATTGTGACTTTTCGCCAAATGCAACCAACCAATCAGCCGAGTGCAAGAAGGCAACCAATGATGTGGAGCGCAATCTTGATAAAATTGATATCTACAACATCTATGCCCCAATATGTCTTAAGCCTAATCTTACTTCAAGCCCTAAGCCGACGGTAAATCTATATTCACGAACATATAAGTTAGGCAATTTCCGAAATATAAAAAACTAACATTATCTGATTTTGCTTTTTGTGCAAAAAGTCGCATGTTATTGATCCTTGTAGTGAACACTACACATATGCTTATATGAACCGTGCCGATGTTCAAGAAGCTATCCATGCCAATGTCACAAAACTTGATCATACATGGGAACCGTGCAGGTAAATTTTCCTATATATGGATTGACAAAGCCCTTATTCTATTCACTTGCATATGTTTTTAGAATTGACATGAAGCTACAATTACCAAATTATGTAGTGATATTATCCAAGATTGGCATGACAGTCCTTCAACGATTATTCCACTTCTTAGGGAATTCATGGAGAATAATCTTCGCGTGTGGATATTCAGGTAACTTACAAGCAATTCAAATTTGGATGATCGGATCAATGATACAATATGTATAAATTATGTTATTTTTTCTCCTTTAGTGGTGATACTGATGGGCGAGTACCAATTACATCAACCAAGTACTCGATCAATACAATGAATCTACCTATAAAGACCTCATGGCATCCGTGGAGTTATCAAGGGGAGGTAATGTGTAAATGATTTGTTTTCTCTTATTAACTTTTTGAACACTAAATACTTACACGCATATATCTGCGATGAGATCATACCCACAACACATGGCTAATTGGACTCATTGGTACGTTTAGACTAAAAAGTATTTTCATAAAATGTGCTTATAGAAGATTTAATGTTAGGTTGCTGGATTTGTACAAGCTTATGAAGGAGATCTAACATTGGCCACTGTTCTTGGGGCGGGTCACCAGGTGCCAAGCTACAAATCGAAGAATTCACTAGCACTTGTTACACATTTCTTGACAGGCGAAACTCTTGCGGATTCAAAGAATTGATTAGGAAATGTATTTTATTTCTCGCTTTCTTTTGACGCTTCCGTTGTTGATGTCCATCATGTTTAGGTTTGTTTATTGTTTACAATTTTTGGTTTGTCGATTTGCTATCCTCTGCAGTGACCAAAACTATTTTCTTAGTGGAATTTAATGAACTCTAGATCTTTGAGCTAAAGGAAGGTCTTACAGAATTAATGTTACTGTGCTATGATGATTTAAAAACAGTGTTATTTATGATATTATTTGATGGTTTTCTTTTTTAGGATTTTTTTTTTCTGTGCTAATGCTAGTTATTTTGAAACGGGTCAAATGTGAACCCATTTTCACCCGATGGTAATTTTGTAATTAAATGATATTTTGTATTTTGTAAAGAAACTTGTGAAGGAAAGTTTAACTTGTACATATGGTGTTGAAAATGTCATTACAATGGTTAAGATGTTTTGAAGGCCAAACGGATAATAGTATATGCAAAGGTTGCAATCAGGTCGTTTTGTGAACCCGTGTGCCAATTTTGTGTTTTCAGGTTTATATAAGAATTTTTTTAGGTGGTTCATTAAAGTTTGGTTCCGTGCTTGTAGAATGTGCTAAAGGATTGTGATTCCGTGAAGGATTTCATTCAGTTCTGTCTTATCTGCATCCATTGGGACAATAATAGCGAAGCTAGCAATCTTAATTTCTAAACTAAAATATACATATAACATCCTAAACATTCCATTTTGAATTTTTTTTTGAACAAAAATTCAGTTGTGTGATGTAACTTTCAAAGCATGATTTTACATCTAGTCGAGTTGTTGGAGTTGATTATATGGTGGAGTTTTCTACTTTTTATGTACTTTTTAAGGTATTTTTATTGTTCTGTGTTTATTTCAGTTTTGCAAAGGCGCAGATAATTTCAACTACAATCTTAATAAAATTCATTGTTAATGAAAAAAAAAAAAAGATATATGAAAATTCTAACTAAAATTTTTATGATCATGACTTATCAACTCATGCATCTTTACCTATAACCCAACTAATCATCTTTCATATTGTTCAAAATTCTTAACTTTAGAGATCAACCACCTTGCAATCTCAATATAATATGTGATTAGAACCACCATATAGTTAGCCCTCAATCTAATTTAATAACTTGAGGTGCTAATGGAGAAAACTACCCTTTGGGCTCTTCTCATATCCCTCTTCTTTTCATGCCTTATATGGCAAATCAGTGCACACAACAAACAAGCACGAGCACTCGACCATCTATATAGGGACAAACGGTTTGGTAATTCGGCTATTGACATTAGCCTTTTCGAGCCACCTCTATATGATAGTAAGCCTAGTGTTGTTCTTCCTCAAGAAGATAGGAAAAACAGCGATAAAATTGACAGATTGCCTGGTCAACCAAACGTTAGTTTCGACCAATATGGTGGGTATATTACTGTGAACGAATCTGCCGGTCGAGCATTTTACTATTACTTTGTTGAAGCTGAAAACTCCAATAAGTCTTTACCACTCCTTCTATGGCTTAATGGAGGTACATTATAACTCTAATTTTTAAACCCAAAACTTTATTGCACTTTGGTGTCTATGTTTAACATTTGACTTATATAGCTGAAACTGTTTTGAAGTTTGAAATCAAAATCAGTGCATATAATCTTTATTTAACACTATATAGGACCCGGTTGTTCTTCACTTGCATATGGAGCTATGCAGGAACTTGGGCCTTTCAGAGTCAACAGTGATGGCAAAACTCTTTACAGAAATGAATTTGCATGGAATCAGGGTATTGAATTCAATCAAGTCAAATCTTTAGCTTTAATCTATGACGTACTGCAAATACTCACAACACATATACGTGTTCCTTATGGGATTTGAGCCCACATTTATGGCAGATGGGTCACTTTTAAATTTAATGGTACTGCTAAAAGCTAGCCACATAAACATTTACATGACGGTCTTTCTCATAATTTCAGTGGCAAATGTTTTGTTCGTGGAGTCACCTGCGGGCGTAGGGTTTTCATATTCGAACTCATCATCCCATTACCGTAACTATGGAGACAGATTGACTGCAGCAGACAATTATGTTTTCATGTTGAATTGGCTAGAAAGATTTCCAGAATACAAAGAAAGAGACTTCTATATCTCAGGAGAAAACTATGCTGGACACTATGTCCCTCAGCTTGCACATACCATTCTTCACAACAACAATATGGCTAACAGAACCCTGATCAATCTTAAAGGGATCCTTGTACCTCTTTCATCCTTATCTTCTTTTTCGATAATATTATTTATTCTGTGCCATCCAAGATCCTCATCACCTACCAGTTTGATTGCATTAACTTGAAAATATTAATTTGGTGTCGACAGATTGGGAATCCGGTGATTTATGATAGAAGAGATCCCTTAGTAGTTTTTGATTACTTAGATTCACATGCTATAGCATCATCTGAAACATTAGATCAGATGCGGACATGCCATGGTAACCAATCTCCTTATTCTATGCATTTTGTTGGGTGAATCATTATTCATACAAATGTGTAGCAGATATATATATTCTAACTACAGATATTTTAATCAAACACTGGCTACGAGCTAGATTAAATGCATAGAGAAAAAGTTATAGTGTGTGTTTACTTCAAATGTAAGGTCTAGATGAGTGCTTCTACGCAATTGGTGATCTTCTTACTGATTTGGCATATATTGATATCAACAACATCTATGCCCCTTTATGCTTGGACGGAAATCTTACTTCTGAACCTAAGCCAATGGTAAATCCTCATTCATGTGTATATTTATAGAAGTAAATCCATGTATACATCAAGCGAGTATAATCTTCTTGCATTTAAACAGTCACAGTCTGTTGATCCATGTTGTGAGCATTATACCTATGCTTATATGAATCGTAAAGATGTTCAAGATGCTATCCACGCCAATGTCACAAACCTCAATCATGCATGGGATTCGTGCAGGTAAATCTAACACTTTACGTATGGCCTTCTTCCATTTGCTCACAAGTTAATGCTTTATAATTCACTTAAAAACTTATGCAGTTTTGATGTCATTTTGGCCTGGTATGATAGAACACGGACAGTAATTCCACTCCTTCGGGAATTGATGGAGAATAATCTCCGCGTGTGGATATTCAGGTAACCTTATAAAAAATCCTTCTGTTTAAGATGTGTGAAATCAAAAAATATTTAGTATGTGTATTAATCGTCATTTGTTCCGCAGTAGCGACACTGATGCACAAGTGCCCGTCACGTCGACCAAGCATACCATCAACTCTATGAACCTTACCGAAAAGACTCCATGGCATCCATGGCTGGTTGATCATCAAGGGGAGGTAAGTATTTATGTATCTATTTTAGTACTCTCACCAAGAGGTTTACGGGCTAAACATATGAAATCACAAAGGGTTTTAACTAACTAATCGATTTCAAAAAATTCACAGACGGGTGGATTTTCGCAAGTTTACGATGGAGATCTAACATTTTCGACAGTGCTTGGGGCTGGTCACCAAGTACCAAGCTACAAACCAAAGAGTGCACTTGCACTTGTCACTCATTTCTTGACCGGAGAACCTCTTTGATGATACATATTAATTAGATCAATTTGTAGGAAGTTAATTTTATTTATTGATAATGTAGATGTTTCTGAAGTTGGTATTAATCATTGTTGGATTTGTTTGTTGCACATTTTTGAGTTAGTGGTGCAAATAATTAGATTATAAAGTACTATCAGGTGGTTGGAGGTATGATTACTTCCAAGTGAGTGTGTAAGACGGGTGCGATCATGTTTTTTTTTCCTAGATCATTACCAATGCATCGAACTCTTTTGAATATAATACAATGTCTCACCGTCACATCGACGTACTTAATTTTTATACAAAACACCCACAACGCATTCAACCTAACCTTGCTTATTGAATTTCCACATCACCGGATATTATTATTATTATTCATTAATAATCTACTTCGTATATTACATAAATTTAAATACTTAAAACTTATTATTTACAAAATTTACACATCAAAACATTTACTTATACTATATAGGGGTGCTCACGGTCCTAAAACTGGACCGGACCGAAACCGAATTGATCCAAAACGCCGGACCGAAATGGTATGGTCCGGGTCGGTCCGGTCCGGTTCGGTCTTCGGTCCGGTCCGGTCCTATAAGGCATAATCATCGAGTTTTTTTTAAGACCGAACCGGACCGGACCGGACCGAGGACCGAATGTAACAAAAAGCATGGACCGAGGACCGGACCGAAATACGTTCGGTCCGATCCGGTTTTCCGGTCCGGTACGGTCGACGGTCCAATATGCTCAGCCCTAATACTATATAAAATCGCATGAAAAGATAACAAAGAGTAAAATGTTGCCCAGTTTGATATTATATATATCCACAATGTAAAATTTGTCAAAGTTATAAAATTTTATTAGTTCATAAAAATGTATAGAAAAATCTCATTTAGATTATGTAGCCATATGTTAGAATTGCATGGATTTGCATATATAGAATAAATAAGTAGAAATACAACATGCATATTCAATGAAATGAAAGCTTGTTATTTTTGCCATTAAAAAAATAATTTCATGCAATCCTAACGGAAAATGATATACTGTCACTTGAAAAACATGTTACAACGGAGGAGGTCTATGATGCGCTAATGCAAATGGCCCCGACAAAGGCCCCTGGACCCGATGGTATGTCTGCTTTGTTCTTTTAGAAATTTTGGGTGTTTGTGGGTTCAACTGTTGTAAATATAGTATCATCTTTCTTTGACTCCAGAGTGATACCTCCTAATATCAATAAAACCTAATCACTCTTATTCTGAAAGTGTCGAGACCTGAATCGCTTAAAGACATGCGTCCAATAAGCTTGTGTCATGTGCTCTATAAAATCATTTCTAAGGTCTTGGTGAACAGAATAAAACCAATTTTGCCTCGTATTGTTCACGAAAATCAATCAGCTTTTATTTTAGATCGTATGATAATAGATAATGCAATCGTTGCCTTTGAAGTGATGCATTGGTTAAAGAACAAAAAACAAGGTAAGCGAGGGGCATTGGCACTTAAAATTGACATAAGCAAGGCGTATGACAAAGTCGAGTGGCATTTTATCAGGGCGGTTCTGGAAAATTTTGGATTCCCAACACGTTTTACCAACTTAATAATGGCTTGTGTATCTTCAGTTTCCTACTCTTTCAATATTAACGGGCAAGTAGCTGGTCATGTGACTCCGGCTAGAGGTCTTCGCCAAGGAGATCCTATTTCGCCCTATCTTTTTATTATGTGTGCAGGAGTGTTATCATCAATGATAAGGAAATCAGTTACACAAGGTCACATACATGGTGTCAAAGTGTGCAGGGGAGCTCCAGCGATATCTCATTTGTTTTTTGCTGATGATAGTATATTCTTTTTGAGAGCTTCCAATGCAGAAGTTATCAATCTCAAAAACATTCTGGTACGTTATTGCAGGTCATCTGGACAAGTAATAAACTATGAGAAATCGGAGGTGTCATTTAGTGCTAATGTTGAGCCACATGTTCGTACCCATATAATTGAGTCACTGGGAGTGCGAGAAGTTACTGTTCAGCCTAAATACCTATGATTGCCTTCGGTTATTGGCAGATCAAAAAAGGTGGTGTTCCAAGCTATCATCGACAAGATTAAGAAGAAGCTTAAAGGATGGAAAGAAAAAACCCTTTCGATTGGAGGGAAGGAAGTCCTTATTAAATCAGTCACCCAAGCCATGCCTATGTATGTTATGAATATATTTCTACTTCTTGATACCTTGATTGATGATATTCATATAGCCCTTAACTGTTATTGGTGGGGTGATGGGACCAAAACAAATCCAATTCGATGGTGTTCGTGGGACAAGATGTGTTTCTCAAAATTTCGGGGAGGTCTTGGTTTTTGTCATTTTGGAGTGTTCAACAGGTCTTTCGTTGCCAAACAAGTTTGGAGATTGATCACTAATCCAACAACATTGGCTGCAAAAGTGTTGAAGGCACGTTATTTTCCACGATCTAGTTTCTTTGATGCAAATGTTGGCTACCGTCCAAGCTACGTTTGTCGTAGCTTTATATCAGTTAAATAGTTGGTTCAAAATGGATGTAAATGGAATATAGGTGATGGTCATCGTGTTAATGCATGAGAGGACTATTGGCTTGAAGATCATAGGCATTTGGGTCCAAAACCGGATAACTGTGACGTAACTTATGTTCGTGATTTACTAAATGACGAAGGTGATGACCGGAATCGCGAGCTTCTAATGTCATTGTTCCTGAGGAACATATGCTACAAAATCTCAACGTGCTTTATAAACCGATGGAGACCCGATACTCTTTATTGGCATAATAGCCCTAGAGGCTAATTTTCATGTAAGTCAGCCTATTATTTAGAACTTGAATCATCCCAACATAAAATGCAAAATATCTCTGAGGAATCTACCACTTTATTGCGAGCTATCTGGAATGCGAAGGTTCCTAACAAAATCAAGTTGTTTTTATGGCGTGCTTGGAAAAATTATCTCTCTATCATTAATAACTTACAAGCGCGAGGGCTTAGTTTAACGTCAGTATCTTGTAAACATCGTGACCAGGTAGGGGAAGATGACACATCTTATTTAGGTGTCAATCAACGAAGCAAGTTTGGGATCAATGAAACTTTTGTAGATTCTATGACATGGATGGGGTGGTCAAATTAGATGATTTTTGCCATGTGATTTTGAATAAATTTCCTATGGAATGGGAGAACTTTCTAATGATACTATAGGGCTTACGGATGAGATGAAATAAAAAGTTTCATGGCCAAATAAACCAAAGGGACACAAATGTTGAAATTATGACAAAACTTTTGCTTATGGAGTACCACAAAGCGAATCACCAGCAACTTACAAAAACACGAACTAAAGCTACAGTTAAATGGACTAAGCCAAATGGTGACTACATCAAGTTTAATTGTGATTCATCATGGTAAAAAGAGTCTCGAAGGGCTGGATTGGGTTTTGTAGCTCAAAATGCCAGTGGGGATGTACTTCTTTTAGGTGCTCTGGCTGAATGCTATGCAAGCTCCCCGTTGGAGGCCGAAGCTAAATCGTTGTTATGGGCGACAACCCAAACACATAATAAAGGTTATTCCAAGATCATTTTCGAGTTAGATTTGTTGTACTTAGTTAATGCGCTCCAAAGAGGTAGAACTCTTCTACAAATTGCCAGCATGTTGGCACAAATCATGTCTAACTCAGTTAGTTTTAATTCATTTAATTGGTCGTTTGTAAAAAGAGAAGGGAACAAGGTTGTACATAGTAAAGCTACTTGGGCTTTGGGTTGCAGTGATGAGTTAATCTTAGAAGGTAGTGTCCCAGAATGTGCACGTATATGGGCAACCGATGATGTACTTTCTTCAAATCGTTAATTATAGCTTTTCTTTCGAAAAAAAATAAAAAAATTTCATGCGTATAAAAACGGTTTCTTAAAAAACATGTGGATATTAAATGCATGGATGAGGTGGCAACTCACAATCGATTAAGCGTTCACATTGTCATTATTATACAATGCCACATGGGCCGATTGTGGATGCCCTTTTTAGTACCCCTAAAATACAAGTAATACCCTACATTTTTTTTATAATTTTGTTTATATTATAAAACTGTGAAATGGAAGTGCAAAACAAAAAATTATAAACTTTAGCAAGTCAAAATTATTAAACTAACAAAAAATATGGAACAAAAACTGACAAAAACTGTGTTATACTCTAAACAAAGGGTCAAAGGAGGAGGGCTGGAGGTTATAAAAAGTATCGAACATGTGGGCAAATAGGGGTATCAATAACACAACTTATACAAAAAGGGGTTGGTTATTTGTACCCT